>CM070030.1:679349-886849 GCA_036247105.1 Cirrhinus mrigala
AGTTGTAGTTTTAAATTCAATTTTAATACAGTTAATAAACAAAATATTTTTGTATCTTATTTATTTTAGTACTTTAACCTAAACTAAACTAACTGGATTTTTTTTTTTGTTAATTTTAGATTTTTTTTTTTTTTTTTTTTTTTTTTTTTAGTTTTTTGTTATTTTTGTTATTTCAGCTTAAACAAAAAATAGAAATGTTGCCTTGGCACCTAACTCACCTAAATGTATTTTATTTTATAACATTTATTTTGTCAAGTCATTACATTTTTTTATTATTATTATTATTATTATTATTATTATTATTATTTAAGTACTTCAACCTGAAGTAAACTAACTGGAATTTTTTTTTTTTTTTTATTTTAATTTAATGTTTTTTTTTTTTTTTTTATGTCAGGTAACAAAAATGTTTGGTTTTAGTTTTTGTTATTTTAGTACATCAACTCAAACTAAACAAAAATTTGAAATGTTGCCTTGGCATCTAACGAAAATAAAATAAATGTATTTCATTTAATTTTATTTTTAATTTAATTTAATTTAATTTAATTTTTTATTTTATTTTTATTTTATTTTATTTTATTAAACCTTTAAATAAAAAAAAAAGATTTTATGGGTGATATGATCTGATAGAGTGAGAATATGGAGCTCTGTTTTATTCAGAGACTCAAACTGAGCAAAAATATGAATTTGCTGCAGATGCTGAGTCTTGTATGATGAAATTCTGATGAGTTCACATGTCACATATGATACTTGAATGCTGAAGATTGTCTTCTTTGGTTTGGTGCTGTGTAAATGAGGGTTGAATGATCTTCATTTGCTCAGGACAAACACGCGGCTCAAAAGTCAACATCTGCTTTCCATCGAGAGCCGCGCTGATGTGACAGAAGCTACTCATTAAACATTTTTAGAAACACGCTTCCTGTCTTTACCTGTTTTTCCACAGCGCTGTTAGTCCAGCAAACACTTCACACACCTGAGCTCTCATGCTGAGCGACACACACACACACACACACGATTCTACACGGACACACTCAAAGGAAGTGATGCGTTTGTCCAGAGACCTTGGTCTGTCTGCACTTGGGTCATCAGTGTTACTGTTTCACTTCCTGTGAACACAAACCAGCGCTGACATACTCAACATGATGTGTGTTTGAAACAGGGTGGACAATAACATCATAATGCTGACAGATTTATTATTTAGCCATTAAACTAAAACTAAAAGCATAAAAACATTTTCATTACTTGACATAAAATAAACATTTAAAACAGTTTTTCATTTTTCTTCTCTCTCTCTCTCTCTCTCTCTATATATATTCTTATATCTATATTATTCTAATTATTTTATTTAATTACATTTTCAGTTAACATTTTATGTCAAGTAACAGGGATGTTTTTTTAAATGTTTTTAGTTAAATGTTTTTACATTTTAATACAGTTAATAAAGTTTAATAAAACAAATATCAATAACAAAATATTTGTTTTTAACTTTAGTTATTTTAGTACTTCAACCTAAACTAAACTAACTGGATTTTCCTTTAGATTTTAAGTTAATGTTTATTTTATGTCTAAAAATGTTTGTTTTTACTTTTTTGTTATTTTAGTACATTAACTTAAACTAAACCAAAATTAGGAATGTTGCCTTGGCATCTAACTAAAATAAAATAAATTTATTTTATTTTATTTTATTTTATAACACTTATTTTGTCAAGTAATTAATTAATTTATTTTAGTACTTCAACCTAAACTAAAATAACTAACTTTTTTTAAAGTTTTTTTTTTTAAGGTGTTTATTTTGTCAAGTAACAAAAATTTTCGTTTAAAAAAAAAATTGCATTGGCATCTAACTGAAATAAAATAAATGTATTTTATTTAATAACATTTATTTTGTCAAGTAATTACATTTTATTATTATTATAATTTTTTCTTTTTAGTATTTTAGTACGTCAACCTAAACTTAACTAACTGGGTTTTTTTAGCTTTTAAATTAATGTTCATTTTATGTCAAGTAACAAAAATGTTTATTTTTATTTTTTTGTTATTTTAGTACATCAACTTAAACTTCATTTTATTTTATTTTTAACATTTATTTTGTCAAGTAATTACATGTCATTTTTTTTTTTTTAGTATTTTAGTACTTCAGCTTAAACTAAATGAAACTTAGAAATGTCACCTTGTTAATAATTAATAAAAAAAAAAAAAAACTATATAGACCTATGACAAAAAAAAAAAAAAAACTACTTTATTACTAAAATGTGAACTAAAATTAAAATGGAAAATATAAAAATAAAAACTAATTTATTTTTAACTAACTATAATTACAGTATATTAATACAAGTATAGATGTGGTAGATAAATAGTATATTAATGATACTAAAATAAGTTATGGTTGAGTTTAAAATGAGTTAACTGAAAGATTGAAGACTGAATGTCTTATAAATATCACTATAGTACAGTTGAGCACATAACTTACTCTCTGGACGGTCTGGTGTTATTCTGATTGATTGATGTCAGTAATTAAACTGCTGCAAATTCATACGAGTGTAAACGGATGTGACTGATGAATTTGCACCGTTTCCATGTTGTATTTTCAGCTTGTGACCTCTGCGATTGTGTCTCGTCAGGTTCAGCGTTCATGATGGTGAACACCTCGGGACGGGTGTCGGGTCAGCGAGCTCAGCTCTACATGCCGCAGTTCAAAGAGAACGACACCCACTGCGTCATATTCGAGTATTACGGCGCCAGTCGAGAGGGTTCGAGTCCCGGCCAGCTCTTCATCTACGTCAAGGAGAACAACAGTCCTCTGGGCGTCGCCGTGTGGAACTCGTCCGGACCGACCTTCCAGAAGTGGCAGCAGGTTGAGCTGGCCATCAGCACCTTCTGGCCCAATTTCTACCAGGTGAGATTGTGTTCATTCCACCGCTAATCGCCTGCATCCGCCGCTTCCTCTGCCGCCGAACGCTGCGGCGCGTCTCATTAATACATTCTGTTTCCTGTCGCTCCTGACACAAACCTACAAAGTGGCTCGTGTTCGACGACTCGACACCTGCCAGACTGCAGCGGCTTCCTGCTGGTCCGTACGACGCCACGCCGTTAATTAAAAGAGGAAGTTCAATTATTTTTTGATGAAACGCTCCCCCATTGGCCTCACAAATGAGTTTGGTTTGTGCCGACCTGCGTGAAGTTCCTCGAACCCTCGATGTACCACAGTCGTGATGGGAGGCGTTTTTGGATAAAAGCTCTTTTATGCTTTTCGGACCGCCGGGGATGAACATATGGACACGAAACGAGAAATGATCTGGGCAGAACAGACAGTCTGAAGGAGTGAAACACCATCACAGCAGCACATGCTGCGTTTCATGCCTAGACTTTAAATTACATCGAAAATTACATTTACATTAATTAATACATTTAAATTAATTAAGAAATAAATATATATTTTTAAATAAATGAATAAATATTAATAGTGATAATATAGAGAATTTTTCAATATATATAATTTATGTCTCTATAATTAAATTCATTTATCTTATTATATTTTATTGGATCAGTAAAGTATGCAATCAGAAATTGCAATTTCAAACTCACGTATTTCCCATGAATATTGGGGATGGACGGGTCAGTAGAGTGTTTGGGGAAACTTGTTTGGAAATAATTATTTGTGCTTTAAAATGGTGCAGAAATTACATTCTTCATGAATGATTCATTGACTCACACATGCTTCTGAATAAATCTCTGTTTTGTTCTAATTGGTTCAGTGAAAGATTCAATGACTCATTTATAGAGAGTAACTTGGTTTGTTCCTGAATGAATCACTGTTTTATTCTAATTGGTTCAGTGAAAGATTCAATGAATCATTCATAGACAGTAGCTTGGCTTGCTTGTGAATGAATCATTATTTTGTTCTAATCAGTTTAGTGAATGATTCAGTGACTCAATCACAGACAGTCACTTAATTTGTTCCTAAATGAATCTCTGTTTTGTTCTAATCGGTTCAGTGAAAGATTCAATGATCCAGTCATAGACAGTAACTTGGTTTGATCCTGAATGAATCATTGTTTTACTCTAATTGGTTCAGTGAATGATTCAGTGACTCAGTCATAGACATCAACTCGGTTTGCTTCTGAATCAATCACTATTTTTTCTAATCAGTTTAGTGAATGATTCAGTGAGTCATAGACAGTAACTTGATTTGCCTCTGAATGAATCACTGTTTTGTTCTAAACTGTTCAGTGAATGATTCTTAAAGACTGACACTTGTTTTATTCATGAATGAATTGCTTTTGAATTAATCGATTTAATGAATGATTCAATGACTCATTTATAGAGAGTAACTTGGTTTGATCCTGAATGAATCACTGTTTTATTCTAATTGGTTCAGTGAAAGATTCAATGAATCATTCATAGACAGTAGCTTGGTTTGCTTCTGAATGAATCATTATTTGTTCTAATCAAATCAGTGAATGATTCAGTGACTCAATCACAGACACTGACTTAATTTGTTCCTAAATGAATCTGTTTTGTTCTAATCGGTTCAGTGAAAGATTCAATGATCCAGTCATAGACAGTAACTTGGTTTGATCCTGAATGAATCACTGTTTTGATCTAATTGGTTCAGTAAAAGATTCAATGAATCATTCATAGAGAGTAATTTGGTTTGCTTCTGAATGAATCCTTATTTTGTTCTAATCAGTTCAGTGAATGATTCAGTGACTCAATCACAGATAGTGACTTAATTTGTTCCTAAATGAATCACTGTTTTGTTCTAATCTGTTCAGTGAATGATTGTTTTGTTCATGAATGAATTGCTGTTGAATTAATCGATTTATTAATACTGGTGAATCTATGTAATATGCAGGAAGGGTCTTTAAAAAATCTCCACATTTATGTTTTATTTATTCATTTTTAAATATGTGCTAACAAATATCAATTATTTTCCAAACAAGTTTCCCAAACACTCTTCAATACTCATGAGAATTTAAATTGAGGCTGAGATTTGTGATTGCACACTTCACTCTCTTGTCAAAATCAGAGCACGGCGTTGTTGAGATCTCTTCTGAAACTCAAGATGAGACTCATGAGGTCTTTTTTCTCAGGAGAAGCCTCTGAGAAGCAGTAGAGACTCTCAGTGTTGTGTGTGATGTGTGATTTCTCCTCCTCTGGGAACACACTTCATCTGGAGTTAGTATTTTACCCCGTCGCGTGTTCACGAGCATCAGCGTCCTCACAAATAACAAATAACCCCGATGCTCAGACACGCTCATCAAACGCGCGGCTCTCCCACGAGAGACTGCTGGACGACCGACAACAAAAGCATCCAGAAGTCCTCCGAGAAATAAGCAGCATCTGCCGAGAGACACGTATCGCGTCTCAATCCTGCGGCGGCGTGCGCGTAATTGCTGAAAAATGCGATTGTGACTTTTTAATACAAGCAGAGATTAACAATGCAATCTCCAATTCTTCAGTGCTGTGGCTAATTAGCGATGCTAGGCTAATTGCAGGTTTGTGTAATTGCACTGTATCTTAAGAGTTTGTCAAGATGAAACCACCTGGTACAGGGAAAATCCTCCGCTCTCTTATTTTGTAATTACAGGGTTTGTGTTTTTATCTCCTGTTGCGCTTTTCTTCTAGTTCACAACGACTAATTGCGTCGCGCTCGCTTCTGTTTTAATTGACAGTATAGTTTGCGTATACGAATTGCGTCGGCCCCGTCCCGCCGTGACATTTCACGCTGGATATTTTTAATGCACAGGTGAGATGGAGGATGAACGCGTGACCTCTGACCTCTGCTTTGTTCCTGTGCTGCTGAGAAACAGTGTGTTTAATGCTGATTGACAAACAGATGCGGCTTGAGTCTTTTAAAAATAAATACCAGAACAAAGGAGATCAGATGCAAACGCTGAAGATAAATACTATTCCTTTTCTAAATGACGTTTGAGTTGCAATTATCCGTCATTTGATGCGCTGATGGGCGTTACGGGAGGTCACGCGAGTCCAAAACCCAATGAAACAAGCGAAACTTTTACAAGAAATTAATTATGTAATTAGAGAAGAACTAAGTTTAGATTCTTGTTCTTGTTTATTCAAGTTGGCAGAAAGTTTTCTTTTTATCTACGGTATCCAACAAATCAAAATAAATGAGATGCATATTAAAAATATAGTATCTTCAATCACAGTTATTCCTGTGCAGACTGAAGCTATTGTTGTATTTGTTTACATCATACTTCATATTATTAATGAGATTATAAATTGATCCAGTAAAAAAGACTCCAACTTAAAAACAGACCATGCATTTGGTCTTAAAGTGACAGTTTTAATAAGGATCAGTGCATATTTAATTCAATGTTTTTTTTACCTAAGCACTCATCATTTCTTTTATACATTTGTCTTATTGTAAACCTGCTCAATAAACAATTTTGTTTTTGTTTTGGTAAATCCTAATTATTAGATAAAAATTCCACCACAAAATCAGTTAGTTTGATCAAAAAGATACTGAAGAAATCATGGTGGGACTGACTTCATGCCACAGTGAGGTTTCCCACAGTGAGAATCTGACATCTTGCTCTTGCACGAGTCTGTCATAAAACTATAATTAGAGGCCTGGATGCTGGCGAGCGTCTGTTAAATGACAGCAGAATGAAAATCAATTTGATTGGCCTAATAAAGTGATCCGTGTGCCTCTAATGATTCATTTCATTTGCTCTTTTGTTCAGGCCGCATTGACAGTGTCTAATTCAGGTTCTCCTGAGAGACGTTTAGTGCTGAATGATATTAAAGATTTGAACTCTGAGGGCGATAATGACTCGAAACGTACCAGAAAATACCATGGCATTACTATGGACATGCTACCGTGGCAATTCTTAGAAGTAGCATGATTATTATCTGCATATGGAATATGCATATTGCCAGAATTTTTAAAATGGTAACCTGTTAATATTTTCTTTTTTCGTTTATTTATTTATTTTTTTTTTAAATATTTGTATTTAGCTATAATTTATTTTTATTTTAGTTTTAAAATATTTATTTTAACTAATGTTAACAGTTATAATTTTTGTTTACATTTTTATCTTAATTTTAATTAATAATTCTTAATAGTTTTAGTTATATCACGTTTAATTTGCGCGAATATGATGGTATATTAATATGGCAACATTTAATATTTCAGTGTCAGCAATGTACCGCGGTATTATCATCTGATATGTTTTTTTTTGTTTTTTTCTTGTCCAGTGGACAGAAAAGGAAAAGTTCATATCATCATATCAGATGCGGGCAGTGTTGATGATACGGCAGAATCATTGTGTAATTTCTATAGATGTGCTGTGTTTTTGATCAGAATCGGATCTGCACACCCTCATGTGTTTTGCATTCAGTAACTGTGTTGTGTTTTGTGAGTGGCCTGTGATGATATCAGGACTTTTGGCCCTGTTAAGCACTGGACCGTCTCTGGAGCTCCTGCTGTGTCTTCAGCTCTGGCACAGACACAAGATCCTCCATGCACAATATGAGGAGGAGGAGAACATGAGAGGAGCAGCGCAGTGCCGCAGGGCCCCCTGATGTCAGCCGTTCATGTAATCTGAGCGCCTGGCTTTAACCTGTTGTTTCCTCTGTGATCAAAGAAATGCTCACAGAAGCTCCAAACAACACATGATAAGACATGGAAACTCTGTCCTGTCTGATCCTGTGAGAAACACAGGACGAGATGGATCTGCACCAACAATTTCCTGATTATACTGCTTTTGACATTAGACAAAGTAATGTTTGTTTTGAAAAAGAAAATCATTAGCACATTTAAAATTTGCAATCTCCACTAACTAGCAATGGAAAGTAGCAAGACACAGCTGTGATATAAACTTAAGGCTATTGGCTTTTTCAAATAAAACTTTTTAAGAGACTGTGTTTATTTGGAGACACTGCAGGTGAATACTGCATGTTTCTGTAAAATGTTTTATAAACCAGTGTGAATGATATATGAACACTTTGATGTATGAAAAAACTTTGCGCTTACCTTAAGAGACATCATTCTTTATCCAATTTATCTATTAATTGGATGAAACCAGGTTTAAAATTCTTGTTTGAGTTTTGCTAACACACAGGTTTAAAGTTGTAAAGGGATTTCTCTTTTTCTAACTCTATAAATCAAAAAATACTATCAGTAGTCAGAAAACAAAATTATCACCATGGTTTTGGGATTAAACTGTTGTATAAAACCAGGTGAATGATATTTGAACAAACCCCTCTGTAAAAACCTCCAGAATATAGATAGGAATAAAACTGTAAGTTTTGGTATTTGTAAGTGCTTCTGAAGTGGAGATAAAAACTCACAGCCTTTAAAAATATGCATTTTTGGCATGTTTTGGGGTATAAATTGCTGTATAAATCAGTGTGAATGATATTTGAACAAACCCCTCAGTAAAAACCTCCAGAATATAGAGAGGAATAAAACTGTAAGTTTTAATGTATGTAAGTTCTGCTATAGTGAAAATAAAAACTCACAACCCTTAAATATTTGAATTCTCGGCATGTTTTTAGGAGTAAATTATTGTATAAAACCAGGTGAATGATATTTGAACAAACCCCTTAGTAAAAACCTCCAGAATATAGAGAGGAATACAACTGTAAGTTTTGGTGTATGTAAGTTCTGCTGAAGTGGAAAAAAAAAACTCTCAACCCTTAAATATTTGCATTTTTCAAAATGTTTTTAGGAGAAAATTGTTGTATAAACCCAAGTGAATGATATTTGAACAAACCCTCAGTAAAAACCTCCAGAATATAGAGAGGAATAAAACTGTAAGTTTTGGTATTTGTAAGTGCTTCTGAAGTGGAGATAAAAACTCACAGCCTTTAAAAATATGCTTTTTTGGCATGTTTTGGGGTATAAATCACTGTATAAATCAGTGTGAATGATATATGAACAAACCCCTCAGTAAAAACCTCCAAAATATATATAGGAATAAAACTGTAAGTTTTAGTGTATGTAAGTTCTGCTATAGTGGAAATAAAAACTCACAACCCTTAAATATTTGCATTTTTCAGCATGTTTTTAGGAGTAAATTGTTGTATAAACCCAAGTGAATGATATTTGAACAAACCCCTCAGTAAAAACCTTCAGAATATAGATAGGAATAAAACTGTAAGTTTTGGTGTTTGTAAGTTCTGCTGAAGTGGAAAAAAAAAAAAAAAACTCACAACCCTTAAATATCTGCATTGTCAGCATGTTTTTAGGAGTAAACTATTGTATAAAACCAGGTAAGTGATATATTAACAAACCCCTCAGTAAAAACCTTTAGAAAATAGAGAGGAATAAAACTGCTAAGTCTGGTGTATGTAAGTGCTGCTGAAGTAGAGATTAAAACTTTTATTGGAATTGAAATCTATAGGCACAAATAGATAAAGTGCAATGAAATAAACACCTAAATGTGTGTTCTTTCCACTAGCCTGAAAAACTGACCTGTGCATGAAAACAGTGGTTTTGCCGGTATTGTCTCTGCTTTACTGCTGTTGTACACTTTTTTTTGTGGATAATTTCTCTCAGACTGACTCTCTGTCTCTGTGTGTTTGGTTTCAGCTGGTGTTTGAGGTGGTGGCGTCCGGTGAACGGGGTCTGCTGGCCATCAAAGGAATCTCACGTCAGGGCCATCAGTGCAGTAAGTGTCATGAGACATGAACACACATGCCACACGGCTTCACTATCTGCTGCCGCCACACAGAACCGACCGCGGACGCGCTTCCTTTGAAAGCAGATTAAAGAACAGTCACCAAACACTGCAATCCCACAATCCTCTCTGCTCTTGTGTGTTCCTGGGTGAGCATATGTGGTTATGAACACTCATCACTCGCCAAAGTACATTCTAGCCAGTTACACAAAGCTAAAAGAACATTTGTGTTTGTTGATTTGTTGAGTGTGAGCCATTCTGACCGTTTGGTAGCTCTTCTCTTTCAGTTGACGACACTGTGCGGGTTATTTAATGTTAACCAGAAACCAATTAGCTGTTTAGTCACTATTTTAGGCTGCTGTTGTAGGTGATTCAGCCTGTCTAATGTTTAGAAGAGACCAGAAATGGTCGTTCTGTTATTATTTACTCTCCTTCATGCCGTTCCAAACCCCTGTGACTTTCTTCTGTTGATGTTTTCAATGCAGTTACAAATAACTGAAGCTTAAATAAAGACATTAAAACCCACTGAAGTATTATTCAACAGTCACCCATTTGACTTGTGCTCTGTATTTCAAACCTTTCGTTTGAAAAAAAGTGTAATTTTAGTATCATTTATTATATATTAATACATTATTAATATTTTGAATTAAATTTTTATTTGATCTTTTCCTGTTTTTTTGTTTATTTTTAGTAACTTTGTTGTTCTTTTGTTATTTTTATTTATAGTTATTATATAATAAACTATTTTATAGCACCTTTTGTATGAGGAATGCTACTAAAAATGCTTTACATTATAATACAAATTTCACATGAAAACAAGAAAATAAAGACAAAACTCATTTTTGCATGATAATAAAAGAGGACAAAAAATTAATATTCATACTGTAAAATGCATAACAAAATACGGAAATTAAAACCCAATGTGACCCTGAACCGAAAAAAAAAAACAGTTGTACGTAGCAATAGCCAAAAGTACATGAATGGGCCAAAATGACCGGTTTGTTGTTTTATGCCAAAAATCGTTAGAATATTAAGTAAAGATTATATTCCATGAAGATATTTTGTAAATGTTCTACCGTAAATATATAAAAACTTTTGTTTTAGTTTTTTCATTCTGTTTTAATTTATTTCAGTTTTTTAAATGCATTTTTATTTCATTTTGAGTCATTTTTGCACTTCAACTGAAACTTTATTTCACTTTATTTCAATTAGTGCGCAGGGAAACATTTTAAGCTTCGGTTTCAATTTTCAAGTTGACTTTTTAAATCTAATATATGTGTGTTATTTCAATTAAAGAAAAAGAAGTGTCAATAGTTTTAGTTGCCTATAATGTGTTTTTCAATGGTTCTTTAAATACAGAAGCTCCACTGGTGCCTTTATTAAGATCAGTTTTCATAAACAGCAGTTGATCATGACAGATATAAAGTCATACGGCATCACGATCTTGTAATTAATAATCGTCTCAGAATGTCTCGTGTAACGTGATTCATCAGCTGATAAATGAAAGCGTGTTTGGTTTTGAATGATGTTTCTCTGAGCGTCTGATGTTTGACCTTCACTCTTTCACCTGCTCATCCATCTCTCCTCGTCTGTTATTCATCACTCATAGAGTCGTTCCCTCCGTTTACATTCGCTCGTTCGTTCTTAAACTCCTGCCTAAACATCCACTTAAATGCTTCACAGTATTTTAGTATTATTATTATTTATAATATATTATAGGTTTTGATTCAGACTTTTTAATTAGCTTTTCTTTTTATATTTTTAGTTTTCCTTTTCCTTTTTTATTTTAGGTTTAATTGAATTTCATGGTTAATTTCATTTAAGTTTTTTTTTTAAACATGAAAATATAAAATTAAAAAAAATATATATTTTTTTGTTTGTTCATATGTCATTTTTTTTTTTTTTTTTAAACTTTAACTTTTAGGGTTTTTTAAACATGAAAATATAAAATAAAAAAAAAATTATTTATTTATTCATATATATATATATATATATTAAAGTTTTAGTTCAGTTTTATTATTTATTTCTAATTTTAGTGCTTTAACTAAACTTTAACTTTTAGGGTTTTTTTTAACATGAAAATATATATAAAAAAATCATTTAATTTTTTTTATTTATTCGTATGCCATTTTTTTTTATTTTAGTTCAGTTTTATTATTTATTTCCAATTTTAGTGCTTTAGCTAAACTTTAACTTTTAGGGTTTTTTAAACATGAAAATATAAAAAAAAAAAAAAAATATTTATTTATTCATATATATATATATATATATATATATATATATATATATATATATATATATATTATATATATATATATTATATATATATATATATATATTAAAGTTTTAGTTCAGTTTTATTATTTATTTCTAATTTTAGTGCTTTAAGTAAACTAACTTTTAGGGGTTTTTTTTAACATGAAAATATATATAAAAAAATCATTTGATTTTTTTTATTTATTCGTATGCCATTTTTTTTTTATTTTAGTTCAGTTTTATTATTTATTTCCAATTTTAGTGCTTTAGCTAAACTTTAACTTTTAGGGGTTTTTCAACATGAAAATCTAAAATTAAAAAAATATATATATATTTTATTTTTGTATTTATTCATATGTCTTTTTTTAAGTTTTAGCTCAGTTTTATTATTTATTTCTAATTTTAGCACTTTAACTATAACTTTTAGGGTTTTTTTAACATGAAAAAAAAAAAAAAAAAAAAAAAAATTTAAATTTATTTGTATGTCTATGTTTTTAGTTCAGTTTTATTATTTATTTCCAATTTTAGCGCTTTAACTTAATCTCATTTTAGTTGCTCAGGCAACATTTCTAATTTCCACTAGTTTCATCCAATATTTTTATTTTGTTTCATCTCACCCATGGCTAGTTTTCTCTCAGATTTTTCTGGGTTCTGAGAGGCGGTTTCTCATTCAGGCTGATGTGTTTGGTGCCCCTCTGACCTGTTCTCGTGCGTGTCTCTAAGTGCTGCGTCTGGAAAACACTTCTCGCTGCCCTTGAACCGCAGCGGCCGATCCCGTAATATCCTGATGGAAATGTGCCGAGCGAACGTGTGCCGATCCATTTTATGATTGATTCGCTGCAGTTTCACAGGTGAAAGACGTCCGGAGGAGCTCCGCACGCGATCCGTTTGATTCACGCGAATCATTTGAGTTGATTCGCTGTCGTGTTCTCCGTTACGGCTCGCTGATGTTTCTCTCTGTCTGTGTTTCTGTCAGTAAACACGCCTCACTTCCTGCACATAAAGAGTGTGGAGGTCAACGCCAGACAGACGGCCACGTTCCAGTGCACCATTAACGGCCAGCCCAAAGATCACGTCAACTACAAGCTCTGGCTGCAGGTATATATTCACTAGAACACCGTCAGCACTTGTAATTTTAGTATTTTAGGTTATTAGTTTATTTAATAAATATTGTGTTTTATTCTTAGGGCATCGGTGGACGTGACGCTACTTTGAAGGACACCAGACCTGTGAACTCCAGACGCTACACGGCCACTTTTGACATCGTCAACACTACGAAAGGAGACTTGGGCCGCTATCGCTGCATCGTCCGCTCCGAGAAAGGAGTCGGATTGTCCAGTTACGGAGCTCTGGTGGTCAAACGTGAGTTTCATTACCACTCAATAATTCATAGAAAATGATGGAGAACGGTCAGAACTCTCTGGATGTACTGTAATATCCAGATTACATTCAGACTGATGTCTTGATGCTCCATAAATCTGGCGCGCTGATTTCCACAGACCGTAATATTAATTAGTAATATTGTTTTCCAGTTGTTAATTTTCACTTTGAAAGGAAAATTAATAAAAAAGAAAGTTGCATAAGTTCAGAATGAGTAATTTTGTAGTTTGGTTTGCATTTTTTGAACTGTAGAGGGTATTTTAATGGGTAAATTAAGAAAACAAAACAAAACAAAACAAAACAAAAAACATACATCCATACATATATTCTTATATATTGACTCTTATTTTATATTTATTTTTTCCTATATATTATATTATATTTATTTATTCTGTTTCAATTTTAGTGTTAGCCAAGCCATTATTTACTTTTGCATCAGAAAGTTCCAGAACTTAAAAATCTGCAATATTTTTTTCCAGTTGTTAATTTTAGCTTTGAAAGGAAAATGGGGAAAAAAAGGAAAGTTTCATAAGTTCAGAATGAGTATTTTTATAAAAAAAATAAATAATAATAATAAAATAATAAATAATAAAAATATAAATAAAAATGTAAATAATAATAAAATATTAATTACAAAATATGATATATATATATATATATATATATATATATATATATATATATATATATATATATATATATATAATTCTGTTCTATTGTATATTTAATCTTATTTTATATTTAATTATTTTTTTATTATTGTTTTCAATTTTTATGTTAGTCAAGTCATTATTTAGTCATCAAGTTCCAAATCTGTAATATTTTTTCCAGTTGTTAATTTTCAATTGGGTAAATTAAGAAAATTAATAATATATATAAGATAATTAATATAATAATAATAATAATAATAATAATAATAATAAATTATTATTATTATTTTTTTTTTATCCTATGACACTGGACTGTAAAAGGATGTTTTGAATTAGGAAAATCAAGCAGCCTGAAATATCTTTCTAGCTGTAAATGCAAAAGATTGAATGATTTTATTAGGCAGCGTTAATATGAACAGTCGCTTGTGTCGGCACTTCAGTAGTTTTGGATCAAAGCCGGTGTGTGTGTGTGTGTGTGTGTGTGTGTGTGTGAGATATATCAGTTGTGTCATTATAACGAGTGTTGGTCTGTAAATCTTCCTCTCTTCTCTCTATTGTCATGTCAGCCTCCATCGTGTTTTACGTGTGGTTACCAGCGGCGCTTCCTCTCGTTTATCACGCCTCTCTCTGCTTATTAGCCCAAATTGGCTCAGCAAATTGTATTATTTTACATTTTGCCCCTTTAGATTAACGGGCGGCGTGAAACATGTTTGGTTGCGGAGACTCTGGTTCGTGTGTGTGTGTGTGTGTGTGTGTGTGTGTGTGTGTGTGTGTGAGCGGCCAAGGGCAGCGACGGGCGTCACAACGCTCTGCTTCCTCCAGGAGAAAGACGCCCGCAGGTTAACAAGACTGACCCGCGTCCTGTGACAGCACAATGAGAGTCATAAATCATTTACAGCACGCTTCCTTTCTCTGTTCACACACACACATGATGGCTGTCTGTGCAGGTGCCAGAATGAACTTCTGCCAATGAATTTACCACCAGAAATGCACCTTACTGCCCACAAATATGTTGTTTTCCCCAGTAGTATATTAACTCAGTTTTTAACATTTTTCAAAAATCATGTTTTTTCATTGTGTATTCCAGTTAATCTCAGTCAAACTGCAGCTGGGTTAATTTGATTAAACAAAAATAACTAAAAAAAAATACAGCTAACTAACACAATTAAACACATGATAACACAACTTTTGAAAATGTAAAACAAAAACCAGAGTTATCTGTTTTTGCAAATAAACTCTTCATTTGTTATTTCTTTTTTAATATTTATAATATTTATAGATATAAATGTATTTATTAATATGTATTTTATTTAGGGTTGCAGAGGG
The DNA here is from genome assembly GCA_036247105.1 of Cirrhinus mrigala. Lineage (NCBI taxonomy): Eukaryota > Metazoa > Chordata > Actinopteri > Cypriniformes > Cyprinidae > Cirrhinus > Cirrhinus mrigala. Next base: position 694,609 of record CM070030.1, read on the forward strand.
GTGGAAAATTTATACAGTCTTTCCAGAAAGATTCCAAAAACCTGGAAAGTTTCCCAAATTTCTGGAGTGGTTGCAAAATTTACTGGAAATGTTCCTCCTTTTTGCAAGCCTAATTTTAATAACTTTTGTTATAAATATAGTTTATATTTATAATAATGTTTTTTAAAATTTTTATATTCATACAAATATTTTTTATAGATATGATTTTTTTATATGTTTAATATTTACAAATGTGTTTAATGTTTATGAATATATATTTTGACCTATTTGTTTATCTAATTGATTATTTAATTTTAAATGTAAATTATGTTTTAATATGTTATAATTTTAAATAAATGATTGTGAAATATTATTAATATAATATTAAAGTCAGTTTCATTATATTTCATTTTTATAATTTTTATATTTATAATATTTATAATCAAAAATATTTATAATTTTATTTAATTTTGTATCATTTTATTTTAGAATTTTATTTGATGTTTAATGTTATTTCATATTTTGTTTTAATTTTATTTTTATGATATTTTTTATAATATTATTTAATCATTTAGATTTTATTTTATTTTAATAATTTTGTTTTTTTTATCATTATATTTTATTATATTTATTTTATGTATTTATTTTTATAATGTCATTTTATTTGTATAATTTTATTTTTATCATTTTTATTTTATTTTATTTGTTATCATTTTGTTTTTATCATTTTTATTTTAGGTTTTATTTTTATAATTTTATTTCATTTAATTTTGTATCATTTTTATATTTATAATATTTATAAACATAAATTCAGTATATTTAAATGTAAAGATATTAGTACATTTATAATAAATTTTATATTGATAAATATATTTTTGTAATGTTTATAAATGGGTAAATACATTTGGTGTTTAATGTGTATTTTTAATATATGACAATGGAATTATTTAGCTGTGTTTTGAACGCATTTGGTTCATTTTGGATCTTTATTTGAATGTTTTTTTTCTGTATATCGCGTGATACTGTAGTTTTAGACGCTCAGATGCTCTTGTGTGTGACGACAGTGAAAGAGAACGAGAAGGAAAAACAGAACCGAGGGGAAGTTTTGTCATCCTCGACCTTCCGAGGAGGAGGTTTTGCCTGCAGACAGCGAGTCTGACTCCAGATGCCGGCAGGACAGCGAGTGTGTGATGAGTTCAGGTCTCTGTCACGTCACATTAGCTCACATTCACTCGTCCGGCCCTCGAACCTGCAGAAAGCGGATGGAGGAAAACCCCAGAACATCCTAATAACAGAGTGTGTCAGTGACACCAGATCAGATCTGTGCGGTTCAGGGTGCGGCCCAACACACTTCTAATTATACCAGACCACATGAGTGTGTGTGTGTGTGTGTGTGTGTGGCAGGTGCATAAACACACACACACAGACAGCTGAGCGCTGACCTCTGACCTTTGGTGACCACAGGATTGCTTAACTTACACTGAAGTCACACAGACTTTAATCTGTTCAGCTGCTGAGATTCTCATTCTGATGACGAGACGCTTTCAGATCCTCTGGACGAGTGTTTTAAAGGGTCGTGTGTGTTATTTCATGATTTTGACTTTTACTGTGTCGAGTCAGAACTGAGTTTTCTCATCCGAAGGAAACTCAGAGTTGCAGAAGTAAAAAAAGTGTGTAGTATTTCTTCTGCTTTAGGGAAAAAAAAGATGCAGTAATATAGAAAAAAATGCAGAAGTTCCAATTTTTGGACTGTAGAGGAAGTTTCTGACAGCCTAAAATAATTATTAAAGGCCGTTTCAGTATTTGTACTATTATTTTTTTCTTTGACAATGGAATTATTTAGCTGTTTTTTCTAAGTTCAGTGGCATTTATTTACTCAGACATTAATTTTAACATGGTTTATTGGGCCAAACATTTTGTTTGGCAGCATTAATTTTGTTGCAATAGTTAAAAAACAAATTAATCATATTTCTTTGTATTAAAAATAAATAAATAAATAAATAAAAAGTCATTTCTCAGTTTAATTTAGGTAATTTATGCTTATTTATTTATTTATGTATTTATTTGTCTGTTTGTTTATTTATTTATTTATTTGTCTATTTATACATACTATAGAGGAAGATTTGACAGGTGAATTCAGTTCAAAACCTTTTTTTAAACCAGCAATGAAACTGTAGTGTCTTGTATTTTAATTACAAAATATATATTTTATTATGAGAATTATTTTTTTTTGTATATTAATGACAATTGTCTCAGTCAAAATGTTGCCAAAGTCAATTATTTGCTTACAAACATCCCCTTTTTTTTTTTTTTTTTTTTTTAAACAAACGTTTTATGTTTGTCAGCATTAATTCTTTTGCAATAGTTTGAAAAAGTCATCATATTTCTTGTATTAAAAAAAAGAAGATTTAAATAAATAAATAAATAAATAAGTAAATAAATAGTCATTTTTATTTTGGTAATTTATGCTTATTTATTTCTTGTATTTAAAAATGAAAATGAAAATAAATAAATAATCTTTTTTTTAGTATAATTTTGGTAATTTATGGTTATTTATTTCTTGTATTAAAAAAAGAAAAGCAAATAAATAAGTAAATAAATAAACAAATAAACAAATAAATAATGTAATTTTTCAGTTTTGGTAATTTACACTTATTTATGCTTATTTATTTGTGTATTTGTTTATACATACTGTAGGAGGAAGTTTTGACAGGTGAATTTAGTTTAAAAGCCTTTTTTAAACCAGCAATGAAACTGCTTTTTTCAGTATTTTAAGTTAAGTATTATTTCAGTATTATAAGTTCAAATGTATGTAGATGTATAATAAATAAAGAGAGTTGTGTACGTTCAGAATGAGTCATTTTGTGGTTTCAGTAAATGCTCTTTTTGGACTGTAGAGGATGTTTTGATAGGCAAATTAGTAACATTTACCAGCCTAAAATATATCTTCCCAATCACAAATCGGCATTTTTCTAATATTGGAATTGTTTAACTATTTATTTCCTGAAAATTAGTGTCATTTTCCTAAGTCAAAACTGCACCAAAGTCAGTTCTTTACTCACAAACGTCAGCTGTAGCAGACATTTGGTGTGTGGCGGCAGTCGTTCTACTGCAGAAGTTAAAATGTATCTCTTTTTCTTTAAAGAAAGGAAACAAAGTTGCATGAATTGCATGAGAACGAATCATTTTAGAGTTCAGATTTCTAGCGTGTTTGATAGTCCATTAAACTGGGCTCCATGTTGTCCCTCACATCTCTGTGATCTGCAGGATGTTTTCAGCTGTTTTTTGGTGCGTCTGTCTCGTCCCCTCACTGTTTGCTCTAGTACTAGTGATGACTGGCAGCAGACAGCAGTGAGCTGAAGTGAATCAGATCCGCGCGTGTTCACGTTTCTGGTTTGTGTGAATGATTCAGCTGGAGTATGGAGAGAGATGTCGCTGTCGTCGCTGGTGTTGTTGTTGTTGTTGTTGTGGGTGTAGCGGAGCGTGTCTTTGGTCACACCTGCACAGAGCTGCCAGGATGATGGATGCTCCATTAGCGCAGCTGTAATTGGCATTCTCCACGCTTCACATCCATACGCCGCTGTGCGGTTCCTCTACACAGACCTGCTACTGTGAGCTCTCAATCTGAGCCTACAGTCTGTCTGTCTGTGTGCTGAAGACAGCAGTGACGCTCTAAATGTACGTCATCAACATCAAAGTAGTGAGCACCCACTTTCTTAGTTGCTTTGATACTGCTGTTCCACATTAGTTTACTCCATTTTTTATTTTATTTTATTTGATTTGTTTTGTTTTGTTTTTTGTTTTGTTTTATTTTTCTAATTTCATTTTATGTTTTTTAATTTCATTTTAATAATTTTATTATATAATTTTATATTATTCACCTTTTATTTGTTTTATTTATATTTAATTTTTATAATTTAATTTAATTTTTTATGTTTTTGTTTTATTTTTATAATTTATTATATATTATTATATATTTGTTTAATTTTATTTAATTTTTCTATTTTTATTCTATTGTTTATAATTTTTTTTTAATTTGTCATTTTATTAGTTTTATTTTTTGTAATTTAATTTTGTATTTTTTTAATTAAATTTAAATTTTATTTTTAATTATTTTATTTTATTCTATAATTTAATTTATTTTATGATTTTTATTTTGTTTTTTTATAATTTTATTTTATTTTATTTTATTAGTTTAATTTTATTTAATATTTCTATTTTTCTATTTCTATTCTACTGTTTACAATTTATTTTATTTAGTTAATTTTATTTAATTTGATTTGTTTTATTTTTGTAATTTAATTGTGTCATTTTTAACTTATATTTTTATTTTGTTCATGTTTTTTGTTTTATGTAATTATTTCATTTTATAATTTTATTTTTATAATTCTATTTAACAACATTATTTTATTTTTTATGATTTTATAATTTTTATTTGTTTTATATGTATAATTTTATTTTATATTAGTAGTTTAGTAGTTTATTTTAGTTCTATTTTTCATATTTTTATTCTATTGTTATCATTTTATTTATTTTATTTTATTTTTTATTTTATTTGTGTTTTAATTAGTTTTTTATAATTCTGTTTTATAATTTTATATTATTTGATTTTTTTATTATATTTAAATTTTTTATGATTTTATAATTTTCATTTCGTTTTATTTATATTATTTTATATTTATATCTTTTCTTATATTTAAGTTTAATTTCTATTTTATATATTTTTATTCTATTGTTTATCATTTAATTTATTTTGTTATTTTGTTTTATTATTTTATTTTGTAATTGTATTTGTTATATTTTATCCTTTTATAATTATTCTATTTTATTTGTGTTTTATTTAATTTTATTTTTATAATTAAATTTTTTATAATTTTATTTAATTTTATTTTTTAGTATATTTTTTATTTTATTTTATGTTCTTGAGTTAACATCTATTCCTAAGATGTCATAACAGCGTTTGCTTCCAGTCAAAATAGTGTATTTTTATTTTTTTAAAAAAAAAAGATATTTTTAAACCTTTTTTAACTTTATTGTGTGGCTTTGAGACTTAATAGGCCGTGAACAAGAGCAAATGTGTGATAAACATGATAAAGCAGATGTTCTTCCAGTAAAAACATCAGTCACAGGCCTCATTTGTGTTCAGGTTCATTGTGACACTGAGGCAGATTGTCTCGTATTGCTAATAGATTTTCATGCTCTGATGGTGGTTGGTGTGTGTGTGTGTGTGTGTGTGTGTGTGGCGTTCAGGGCGTTTCTGTGTCGGGATGGCGGGTGAATTGGAGCAGGACCGTTGGGGTGGCGACTAATGAAATTGTGCTCATCTAAAACAATGAAGGTCAGGAAATTAATTGGTTTAAGTCGTTAGCTCAGAGGAATCGGGCGGCCCGTCTGAAGATTGCGCTCTAGATTGCGAGTCGTGGCTTTTGTGCGCGAGCGGCGCGCCGGCGCTTAATTGCGCCACTTAAGATTAAAGGCCGGAGACGCGGGCCGGAATTAAACAGCTCTTTGTTGATCCGCGGCTTTTCACTCATCTCAGCGTTTCATTAACAAAATGACTCTCCTGCGAGCGCCGCAAATCAATTCGGCTGACCGTCGACAAGAGCACGAAGACGATCTGCACTAAATCGACTTTATTTTCAGCTCGCTAAAGTTACATGACAGTAATGTTACAGGTATGACGGCTGCAGACGTTCTTTTATGTTGTAATAATATTAATGTTGTCTGTCTCTCAGAGCCGCCGATCCCCATCGCTCCTCCTCAGCTGACGGCGGTCGGCGCCACCTACCTGTGGATCCAGCTCAACGCCAACTCCATCAACGGCGACGGGCCCATCATCGAGAAGGAGGTGGAGTATCGCACGCTGTCCGGCAGCCTGATCGACAGCCAGCCCGTCGACAAACCCAACCACAAGATCGGACACCTGGACCCCGACACCGAGTACGAGATCAGCGTCCTGCTCACCAGACCCAACGAGGGCGGCACCGGGGCCCCGGGACCCCCGCTCAGAGCCCGCACCAAATGCGCAGGTGAGTGTCGTCATTCAGTGACTCCACTATGATTCTACTAGATTACAGCCGATTCTGCTGACAACTCACAACCAGTGATGGAGAAACTGCACTGAAAGCAGTTAAACTACAGTCACACCTGCCTGGTTATCCACACCAGTGTTATTTTAGAAACTTTTGCAGTTTTTATTTATTTTAAAATGTAACATTTTAGCTTAGTTTGTTTTTGTAATTTTGTTGTGTGTTGTTGAATAATTTTATTTATTTAATTTATTAGTTCTACTTTATTTAGTTTATTTTAGTACTACAACTTGTAGTAAATAAGTTTAGCTGAAATGAAATAAGCTTGAAGTTTTTATTTTATTTTATTTTAGTTTGTTTTTGTAATTTTGTTGTGTGTTGTTGATTAATTTTTATTTATTAGTTATACTTTTAGTTTTAGTTACTTTAGTACTACAACTTGTAGTAAAATAAGTTTAGCTGAAATAAAATAAGCTTAAAGTTTTGTATTTTAGTTTGTTTTTGTAATTTTGTTGTGTGTTTTTGAATATTTTTTATGTATTAGTTCTACTTTATTTAGTTTATATGCATAGTTATTTTAGTACTACAACTTGTAGCAAAATAAGTTTAGCTGAAATAAAATAAACTAAAAAAAAATATTTTATTTTATTTTATTTTATTTAACAATTATTTAGTTTCAAGTAACAGAAATGTTTAGATTTTTTTAATGGTTTTAGATTTTTAGTTTTTAAAATGGGCTCTGTGAAATATTTTGGGAATAACTGTGTAAAAATATGAAGATAAATACATAAAAATAAAATGAAACAAAAAAGGCAAAACATTTGATTTAAATTGAATAAAACAAATAAAAAAAGATTCAATAAACAAACAAACAAACAAAAAATAATAATAATGCATCTAACAATACAGTACTATAGTGAGTAAAAAAAACATCATAGTTTAATTTCCAAATAATATTTTGCATATTTATAATATTATGTCTTAAATAAATAAATCATTTGATTAAAATAAAAAAAAGATTAAATAATCAAACAAATAGATAATACATCCAACAGTATAGTACTATTATGAATTGAAAATAAACATCATAATATACCAAAAAATTTAAACATTTTCCAAATGATATTAAATTATTTATTTATTTATTTATTACTATTTTTTTCACAGTTTAAGTTGGGGTTTTATGCATAAAAATGTATGTATTTATTTATTTATTTATTTATTTATTTATTTTAGTATGATGAAAACCCTTGATCTATACTATAAGTTACTTACGAAAAAGTAGCTTACTGTATTATATCTATTCAATTTAAGTGAACTGAAGTGACATTTTTTGTATATAGTGCAAATTAGATCAGAGTGTATTTGGTACAAAAACAATGAAAATGTGAGGGGAAAATGTTACATTTGCATTAATGCGTTTACCAAAAATTGAGTTACAATGGACTTACAATACTCACATCATACATGTACATCTACATTTACCTTGAATACAACTGATAAAACCATTTAAATTCATTTGATTAAAAAAAAATAAAAAATGATGTGCAGAACTGAAGAAGTGAATCAGTGATTTTGAAGATGAAGTGATCAATGAATCTTTTTTAGAATCTATTTAAACTGCTTCTCCTCAGTCCAAACGAACTGATTCACTACAGTGAATATTAATGTAGTTCATCTATTTTTAGTGTAAGTTATTGTCTTCCCAGTCACTGGTTGTGTCTTGATGCTTTGTTCAGTGTGTTGAGATTCGTTCATGTGAGCCGTTTATCAGGTTATTTAGTGAATTACTAGAGTTTGGTGTGATTTAAGCATCAGATGAAGCTTGTTTGCCACAGTGGAGCTGCTTTCTCTACTCACGTGGAGTTCATTTGCTAAATAAACAGTGGTTGGTTGTTGTTCAGACGCAGTATGCACGCCGCTAACACTCAGTCTGGCGTTTCTCTAGTAAGTCGCAGGAAAGCATTAGCGTTATTGAGGGTTTGTCAGAGCGCCGGGCACATTAGCATCAGGCCGCCGGAGCCCCGGGCCCCCAGCAAACCACATGCAATTATCACGGTAATTAAGCAGGTGCGATGACTCTCATTCCCAACGACTGTTGTGATTGTAGCCGCGCTCAGGGTCGCCGCGTGACGCTCCCACGCCAGGCTAATCGCTATTCCATTAGCCTGAGCGCTAACTGCCCATTAGCGCATCACTGGATTCATCGGCCAATCGGACGGGAGACGCTCCGGGCCGTAAAGAGAGGAAATGGAAAACTGCATTTACATAAATTATCATTTCATTCCATTGACTGTCCGCTCGTTAGCATAGATTTGTCCTGACGGCCTTTAACAGAACAACACGACGGCAGAGGCTTTCTGATAAACAACAGACACTTTGTTTGTTTTGGGCGAACTATGATACTATCATGGTATACTGCTGTATATGGGCCAAGATGTTCTGTCCAATTGCATTTTTTCAGTTAAAAATTGGTTTAAATGCATTAAAAAGATGCCATATATATGAAGTGCCTCTCCCATATATGGACCCACTTTAACTTTTCAAAAAACGATTAGTTATTTGTAATTTTTCTGTTATTCAAAGCGTGGAAATGTCATGTGGTGCGACCATCCGGCCATATCTGTTGTTTGGAAACCGCTTTAAAATTACCCTAAATTTATTCTGATTCATTTTCTGCACTATTTGGCATTTGCATGTATATTTCCATCATAATATACAAACAAACTTTGTCTGATTATTTCCATTTTATGAAACATCATATGGTGCGACCATCAAGAAACTACCAAGAGACTTTTATGTTAAAATACATTCAAAGATAGGACTTTTCCAGTGACCCACAGAAGCGTCATTTAACAGCTGGTATGTAGTCACCACATTTGGATATCATGTGGTGTGACCTCAAAAAAACCCCTAAAAATATTATGTTATTGTTACAAGTATTTATATTTATTATAAATTTAATTTTGTGTGAAGCTAGCTTGCGTAAAGAAATACCTGGAGTCAATGTCATTAGCTGCACTTTTCACACGTCTCCTTAAATAGATTTTTAATGATATAAGGCGTTTGTGTCATGTGGTGTGACCAATAATAGGAACAACTGTATTAAATTAAAAATAAAATGTCTAGTTTCTGTGGTTGAAATATGAATCACTCCTACAGCATGTTTAAGTGAATGGTTAAATTTTAAAAAAAGATTTTTATCAGTTTTATGCAATTTACAGGAAAAATAAGTCTGTTAACTACATTTAAGAAGGCAACTCTGAAATTCTAAAACAAGTAATTTATTTATTTATTTTATACTAACATACATTTTTATGGCCCTTTGAAATGTATTTATTTATTTATTCATTTAATTTTTTTTTTTTTTTTACCAGATTTGGCATTTTCAGTTTACATTTTTCTGAATTAAATTTAAAACGATTAAAACTTCAAATAAATAAATAAATAAAAAATAAGGCATTTGTGTCTATGGTGTGACCAATAAAAGAAATAACTATTAAATTAAAAAAAAAAAAAAATCTCATTTCTGTGGTTGAAATATGAATCACTCAGAACAGTATGCTTAAGTGAATGGTATTTTAAAAACATTTTTATCAGTTTTATGCAATTTACAGGAAAAATAAGTCTGTTAACTACATTTAAGAAAGCAACTCTGAAATTCTAAAACAAAATATAAGATCATTATTTACAAAAACTCAAAAGCAAAGCATATACTTTGTTTCTAAACACTTTAATGTACTGAGAACATTAAAAAAAAGTTAAGCATGTCAAGGAAATGAATTAATTGTAACATAAATCATGGTCGCACCACATGACATTTTTAAGGCTATGGCCAATCTATTGAGATGAAAAAAACAACAACACTAAAATTACCTAATTAAATTTTTATATGAATTTATGTGTACACAACATTCTTAATGTTTGAACAATTAGAACAGTATTTTAAAATTGGCCTGTCAAAACTCCTGTACGTCAATGATCCGTATATCATTTATGTAGATATAAACATGCATGCATACACTGTATACATTAAATATGAATGAATGGGACTGTAGTATGAGCACAGTAGTGTGTAGTGGTGTGTTGTAATGTGATCTGAATGCGTGGCGTCTCTGTTTTGGCAGTGAGCAGACGTGAATGAAGTGAATGTTCAGATGTTGGCGTGTTAAAGCAGAGACGGTGCAGATAAAGCAGTGGCAGTAGATCATGTGTGCTGTTGATGGGACGAGCGGCGCTTTGAAGGGCCGAGACTGGCTTCAAGCGAGCCGACGTTCGTCCCGCTGACACAAGCCCTTAACTCATGTGACCTCAGCATAGTAAACATTACACTCATACCTGCAGCAGCACCACCTGTTGACCAACACACACACACACACACACACACACACACACACACGTTGTGTTACTATGTTTTATGGGTTCATTCCATAGGCTTAATGGTTTTTATACTGTACAAACCCTATTTTCTATCGCCCTGCACCTAAACCTAGCCCTCACAGGAGACTGAGCACACTTTTTGAATTTCATAAAACACTGTTTAGTATGTTTTTTAAGCCTTTTGTTTTACGGGGACACAGGAAGTGTCCTCATAAACCATGTTTACGTTGTAGTACCCATGTCATTATACACATTTGTTTTTGTTTTCCCACAAATGCTGGAACACACACACACAAACACACACACACACACACAAACACACACACACACACACACACACACACACAAACACACACACCCCTTCTCTTTTTTATATATATTATAGGAGATATTAGTGTTAATTAATATTGATTATAAAATTATAAAATAGATAAATTCTTAGTTCATCACACAGTTTTTAAATATTTTGTATTATTTGGGAGTGAAAATATAGAAATTTAAAGTTTACATTAAAGTTAAGATTAAAGTTTTAAAGTTATTAATGTATAATAAATGTACACAAACACACACACACACACACACACACACACACACCTCTGATCACATCAAATACTAATGAAGCAGAAGCTGAACACAGATTGAGACAGACACCGTATTGGATTTGATGTGAACTTATCTAACAAAAATCTGTTCTGAGAACATTTTGATGACATTCCCATGAAGTTTATCAGTGTAAGTTCTGAATGTTCTGTTTTTTAGTTTAAAAAACATTTTCTTTGTTGTGCGAATGTTGCGGCAACATTCCGTATTATGGGAATGTTACTTTGGAATGTTCTTTGAATGTTCTGAAACAAAGTAACATTTAGTAAACGTCAGAAATGTTTCAGAAAAAACATTCCATGAATGTTTTATTAATAATGTTGTAGCATTTTTATTTATTTATTTATTTTAAAATTCCTTTTTTTCTTTCTTTGTTTTTTTTTTTAGTTTAAATTTAAGCAGTTATATTAAATTTTAGTAATCCAAAAGTGTGTATAATTATAACCTTTTTTTTTTAATACAAATTGTACATTTTTAAGGCCCTTTAAGATTAAAATTTTTATTTTAACAAATTTTGTTTTCAGTTTTAATTAAAAGCGTGAACTCTCTTATACAGATTTAAAATTATTAAATTATTAAAAGTGTAACAAAAAATTTATTCATCCAAAACTTTTCAAAGTACAAGACATTCTAGATTACACTGTAAATTCCATTCTTTTTTTTTTTTTTTTTTTTTTTTTTTTTACTGAATTTTACAATTCTGGCTGTGATTTTTCACGTTGCAGAAATGATAACTGGCTTGCAAATATCTGAGAAATACTGTAGGGTTATTTTTTTGCATTTAAATTACATTTAATGCAAAAAATATTTACATTTAGTCATTCTAAATAAAATCAAAACGATTAACAATCGAGATATTACTTCTGCTTCATCACATTTGCATATTCAACAGATATTTTTATGCAAATCAGCTTACATTATTCCCTATGCATGTTATCAGTTCATGCATTCACTGGGATTCGAACCCATGACCTTGGTGTTGCGAGCACTAGCAGTAATGTGTACTGGAAATGGCAGGTCAGGTCAGCACATTGCATTTTGGCGTACTGTGTGTAATATGAATACAGAAGCAGTTCTAGCAGTGCGTCAGTGTGTTAGTCTGAAGAGTTTCTGGACAGAGACAAACGGTTTCCTGCCGGCATGAAGAAGAGAACAGAAAGATGACGGTCAGATCCTCCGTCGTTTGCTCTTTCTCTCTGGACTCGCGCGTCAGAAGCTGTTGGCTAGCGGAGCATGTGAACGTGTCGCTGTAATTGACGAATTCTGACGGGCGGCGAGCGGCCGATCCCACGGCGGCGGCACAGAGTGACAGGAGTGTGACGGGAGTCCAGACGCAGACCGGATCTTCTCTAATGACCGTCCGCTGCGGCCCGCGAATCATCTCAGCCTCAACATACCACAGTCCGTCTGTACGACTGTTTATGAGAGCAGATTCTCTGAGATTCACTGAACGACACTGATGAGAGTTACAGCATCTGAGTGACAGAAACACATCATTCCTCTTCCTCCAGTTCTACTTGAAAGTTTTCTTTTTTATATATATTATAGGAGATATTAGTGTTAATTAATATTGATTATAAAATTATAAAATAGATAAATTCTTAGTTCATGACAGAGTTTTTAAATATTTTATATTATTTGGGAGTGAAAATATAGAAATTATTAAAGTTATTAATGTATAATAAATGTATATATGACACATATTGTATATTTGCATATTTCTTTTTTAATATTAATAAATATAAAAAAATATATTTTATATTTATTGTAGGAGATAATAATGTTAATTAATACAAATTAGTAAATAAAAATCTAGATTAAATCAGTTAATTCATCACTCATAACTTATTACAGCAAAGTGATTTTTTTTTTCTTTTATACTATTGGGGGGTATTAAAAAATATAGTTTAATTAAGTAAATTAAAAAAAAATGTATCCGACTTATAAAAGACATGTAAATATATATTTTATAATAATAGGGGAAGAAATTATTCATTTAAATTAATTAGTTTATTAAAATAAATTAAATTCATTGTTAAATGAATACATGTTGTCTGTTGTAAAAAAAAAAAATAAAAATATATCTATATATTATTTGAGGGACAAATGATAAATTATTTAGTAATTGGTATATAGCAGTAAATGAAAAATAATATATGTTAAATTTACTGATAATTATAATATATATTGATAAATTATAATATATATTGAATTTATATATAAACATCTGTTGTCTCATTACTGAAAAAAAATATTATTTGAGGGAGAAATGATAAATTATTTATATTATAAAAGTAACTGAAAAATTATATATGTTACATTTTCTGAAAATATGCCAAAAAATGTATATATAAACAATTTAATGCATTTAAAAAAAAAAAAAAAAAAAAAAAATATATATATATATATATATATATATATATATATATATATATATATATATATATATATATATATATATATATAATTTAAATGAATTTTAAATAAATATATGTTGTCTCATTACTGAGAAAAAAAATAAATAAATAAATGATATATATAGAGAGAAAGAGAAATGGTGAATTTATGTTGTAAGTTAAGTAAATAAAAATAATATATGTTAAATTTACTGAAAATATGTCAAAGTCTAATTATAATATATATTGAATTTATATGCAATTTAAGTTTTTATTTATTTATTTTTATTTATTTATTTTTTTAATTTATCTCATTACTGAAAAAAAAGAAAAGAAATCTATTATTTGAGGGAGAAATTAAAAATTATTTAAATGACAAAATTTCAAATTTATTTTGAAGTTTACTGAAAATATGTCAAAGTCTAATTATAATATATATTGAATTTATATATAACTTAAATTAATTTCAAATAAATATATGTTATCTCATTGCTGAAAAAAAACATACAATATATGATATTATTTGAGGGAGAAATTATAAATTATTTATATTATAAAAGTAAATTAAATTCTTTCTATGCAATTGAAAATTTGAGAGGCCGTTGTCTAATCCGGTCTCGTGTGTATTTGCACCCTGACCGCGCTTCAGTCTGTGTTTCTGGAAGTGTTCTGTGATGTTCTGTAGTGTAGTGATCGGTGCTGCAGCAGAATCTGTGCGACGATAGCGGCGCGTCGTTCCTCTTCCTCTGCTTCCTCCTCCGCCGGGATCATTTTTCTCGCGGTAAGGACTCGTGTCGCGCTGAAGGTGACTTTCAAGAGTGTTTTTTAGCTCCGTTCGGTTCGGGCCTGCGAGAGATTTAGTTTTTCATTTCCAGCGGGATCAACGCGTTTAATTTTCCTGTTGGGAGAAGCGGAGCGCACAGGAGCAGAGAACGAATCCCAGAGACAGAAAGAAGAGAGGAGACGCGCGAATGACAGCTCCTCCATCACACACACACACATACACACACACACACACACTCACGGTATGACTTTCACCTCTGTGTGACTCAGAAATACTAAAACACCAAAACCCGCTCACTTTCTTCAGCTTCTGATGGAAACCTTACAGTTTCTACATTACCTGACAATCATAACCAGTTGCAGATGCTAATAAAATATCATTTTGTAGGAGAAATTTTTACACTGATAAAGAATTAATGTTAAAGATCACTGAGGTAGAGAAAAGGTGACCAGTTATCAAATAATACATTTGTAATTTTTATTGAATAACTTAAAAATACTAATTTTTGAGTCAATTTAAAATAAAAAAAAATATTTAAAAAATGTCAAATTTGAAAAATGTTCTTTTTTTTTATTTGTAGAAATTTTAAATTAAAAAGTAAATCAATTAGATTAGTAAATTAAAAAAAAAAAATCACTCATTATTACTTATTGCCACTAAGTGTGTGTGTGTGTCTATGTATGTATATATAAAATTTATTTCTTTATTTAAAAACAGATTTTTTTTTTATTATTATTATTTTGAGAATTTGAGTACAGCAATTTGATTATTAAATTAAAATGTAAAAGAAAATTAAAATCAGTTACTAAATTATATATATATATTTTTTTTATTTATTTAAAATATATATTTTTATTATTTGAGTGAAAAAATATTAGAGTACAGCAATTAGATTATTCAAGTAAAATAAAAAAAAAATAAAATCAATGACTAAATTATTTGTTATCATTTTTAATTATTTTATTATTTGGTGTTAGAAGTTATTAGAGTACAGCAATTAGATCATTAAATTAAAGTTTAAAAAATTGACAATGATTACTAAATTATATTTTATATTTTTAATTTATTTAAAAAATATATTTTTTATTTTGGTGAGAAATTATTCGAGTACAGCAGTTAGATTATTAAATTTAAATTAAAAAAATGAACATCGATTACTAATGTAAATTTTATTTTATTAAATGAATTTAAAAATATATATTTTTATTATTTGGATGAGAAATTATTAGAGTACAGCAATTAGATTATTAAAGTAAAACAAAAAAATTTAGTCACATATTTTTTTATTATTTGGGTGAGAAATTCGGGTGAGGACAGCAATTAGAATATTATTATAAAATAAAAATAATTATATTTAAATATTTTAATAATTTGTATTCATTTTATTTTTATATTTTCTTTTTTCATTTTAATTTTAGTTAAAGATTTAGTGATTTTGCTGTGTTTTTTTTTTTTTTCTTTTTGTCATTTATTAGTTTTTGGGGTTTTTTAAATGTCTATATAGCGTTTATAAATTTTTATTTCAGTTTTAGTTTTATTGTAGTACACCAGGTTAAACTAAATAAAAATGAGAAATAATTTTTTTTTAAATTTATTTTTACATTTTCTTTTGATTCGATTTTGAAAGATTAGTTGTAAATTTAGTTTTTTCATTATTTTCCATAGTTTTTTTTATAAGAAATTTTGTGAAAATCAATTTATAGATAAAACTATGTTTACTTCTGATTATTTCTGAAAAAAATGAAAAAGTGATACTGAAAATATAGCAAAAAGTCTATACACTGAAAAAAAAGTAATTGGTGTAGAAACACTTTTCGATAAAGAATTGCTAGCAAACTTTACAATTAACAAAGAAACTGATGTAGAAAGACTGAAATAGGATTTTCTT
Source organism: Cirrhinus mrigala (assembly GCA_036247105.1). NCBI lineage: Eukaryota > Metazoa > Chordata > Actinopteri > Cypriniformes > Cyprinidae > Cirrhinus > Cirrhinus mrigala. Next base: position 710,665 of record CM070030.1, read on the forward strand.
GTCAACATACTCCATTTTTGTTTTATTTACAGCTTTTTAAAATCATTTTTAGAGTGTATAATATATAGGGACTTGATCTATAATTGAAGGGCTGTATAAATAAATGATATGTAATGTAAAAGTTGAGGGCCACTCAGAGCGACGGCAGCAGAAAGAGACGATTTGAGGAGAACAGAGCGTGAAAATCAGACGTGTAAAGAGAAGAGGAAAGAGAAAGTGAACAAAGAGCCAGAAACCAGTGAAACTCCAGCAGGAGCTCAGACCAGACTATCACATTACAGACCGTCATCAGACTCTACTGTATCTGAATCTGAACTTCTGTGATCAGAAACTCTCGTTCAGTCAGTGTGATCCACACACACACACACACACACACACACACACACTTGTGTTTTTGCTGCATAAGCCCAATCCAAACAATCCCAATCTGTTGTAAAGTCTCTTCCTCCATGGCTGTATTGTGCAGCATCACGTGTGTCTGTGTTTTACCGTAGGAGCGATCGTTCTGTTAGCGTAGAGTAAACATCACATCACATCGGGGTGACTTGTTGATAAATCAATCCTGTTTGCGTCGGGTCGATTCCTTGCCCTTTACGGTGACGAGAGATCGACGAATTAAAACTAATTTTGTCTGCAGCCAGAAATCAGTTTATTGTTCATACTGTAGCAAATATTAATGTTTATTTTGTCAAAATAAATAAATAAAATAGATTAAATGAAATAATAAAATAAAGTCACACATGAATGAAAGCTCTTGTGCCGCTCCTCCTTTGCATTAAAATTAAAATGAATTGTTTTTATGATAAATGTGTGTTAAATCATACGGAATTTCTAAACAAAAAAGTATAATAAATAAAATAAAATAAATTTTCAGAATTTCTCAAAAAAAAAAAGTTTTTAAATAAATTAAAAAATAAATAATAATAATAATAATAAAATAAAATAAAAAGTCACACATGAATGAAAGCTCTTGTGCAGCTCCTTTTTGCATTTAAAATGAACTGTTTTTATAATACCTTTATGTTAAATCATAAATCCAGAAATATTAAAACAGACTACACAGGATTTCTCAAAATAAAACAAAACAAAACAAGATAAAAAGTCACACATGATTGAAAGCTCTTGTGCAGTTCCTTCTTTGGAAAAAAATTAAAATGAATTGTTTTTAAGATAAATTTGTGTTAAATTATAAATACAGAAATATTGAAACGGACTATACAGAATTTCTCAAAAAAAAAAAAAAATTAAAAAAAAAAAAATTAATAAATAAATAAAATAATAATAATACAATAAAATAAAAATAATAATACAAAAATAATAAAATAAAATAACAAAATTAAATGAAATAGTCACACATGATTGAAAGCTCTTGTGCAGCTCCTTTGGTTATTTAAAATGGTTATTTAATGACTGACAAATATGCATCACATGAAGTTTATTCGTTGTTAAATCAGTGTAATCCAAAGGCACGGAAACTTTCTATGCAATTTAAATGCATAAATCACGAAACAGAATAAAATCAGATTAACCGCTGACTGGTGCGTAGTGAAAGCTGCCGCCGTTTTCTTATTTCTCATAATTGATTTGTGCAGGTGTCAGATCGGCGGCGTGAGCGACGGCAGACGCGTGTAAATAAGCTCTGCGTTTCATTAATCCAGTAGAAATCAATTCACTCTGTTTCTTCCCACAAGACAGCTTCCTCAGTTTTCAGCTCGAAACATCATTTCTATGGTAATTCTGTGTGTCTGTCTAATCTCATTGGCCTGTTGAGCAGGCGATGTAATTTCCTGTTCTTTCTGCCGCCGCGTGTGGCGTGAACCGCGTTAGCGGCGGCCAAATGAAGGCTGACAAACTCATCTCCTGCACTTCTGACTTCAGCCAGTATTTCTTCCAACAAAAAAAACACGGATAGCGATAAATAGAGCGAGTCACCATGAGGAAAAACTCTAGCTAATTGTTCCATTTTCTGCACTGGATTTCGGTCGCTGATGCTGACGCTCACAGAGCCAGTTTAACAGACTTTAAATGTGCCAGTTCAGTATGCCAGAAGTACAATTGCAGTTGTTTGTTTGCAGTGCACATAATATGTAAACGTATTTGTAGTATGCTTAGCATGGAGTAAATGTATTTTAAATACATTTTAGTATATTTATTTTTCACTAGGGTAGACATTATGTTTCTATCTTGTTTGAATTTAGTTTCTTATTTAATTTCTTATTTTCGAAAATTTCAGTTTAGTTTAGTATTTTAGAATATTTTAATATTTTGTATTCATTTTATTTTTATATTTTCTTTATTCATTTTAATTTTAGTTTTTATTTTAATTTTACTTTATTTTATTTTATTTTATTTTTTCAGGTTTTTATGGTTTTAGTTTTATATTTTCAATTTTAATTTGTTTTAAATATTTTTTATTATTTTATTTTATTTTATTTTATTTTATTTTATTTTATTTTATTTTATTTGTTCCAGGTTTTTATGGTTTTAGTTTTTGTTAACTTTAATTTAGCTTTTTTTTTTTTTTTGTAATGTTTATATTTTATATTAAATATTTCTTTTCTTTTCTTTTCTTTTCTTTTCTTTTCTTTATTCTAGATCTTTATGGTTTTTGTTTTAGGTAACTTTACACTATTTTATAGTGAATTTTTATTTTATTTTATTTAATTTCCAGGTTTTTATGGTTTTAGTTTGCTTTAATCTCCCTGCTTTTTTAATGTTTAATAAAAACAGGTTATACAATCTGAAAACTTACAATATGTATATATCAATTTTTGTGTCTTTTTTCTTGTAGTTTAAGATATAATTTATTTTAATTTAGTTTCAGTTTTGCCAGTTATATTAGTCGTTTTGTTTCAATTCATGTAAATGTTTAATTTTTGTTTTAGTTTTCATTAACTGGTTAACACATTTGAGTTTTTTTTAGTCATGTTTAATTAAATCTATAAAATTCTGCAGAACAAACAAACAAATAAATACTAGACCTAAAGTTAAGATTAAAGTTAACTTTATTTAAGGTTAAATAATATTTGTAATATTTAATATTTGTTTTTACGGTCAAAGCTGATCCGGTGACTCAGGTTTGGTGTAGGTTTTCTAGTGGAGATTTGATTTGACTTGTTTTTTCTTATTTAAGATTCAGGTTTCAAAGCTCAGGGTTTTAGTTTTGAGTTACCAGCCCACATCTTTAACCAGATTTACTAGCACTAGTGCAGGGTGATGTGATATTAGCAGCTGAGGGAGTTCAGGCTGTGTGTGTGTGTGTGTGTGTGTGTGTGTGTGTGTGTGTGTGTGTGAGGGTTTTGTTTTCTCGTAGCTCAAGGTTGTAAAGCAGTATTATTATCCACAGGACTTTTATTATTCCTTCTGATAGTAAGATTTCCCCACTTTGTCATTTGAGGAGAGTTTTGGATCCTACAGGAGCTGCGGTGAATCAAACATGATGAGCGTCTGTTTTCAGAGCACGTGGACCTGCATATTTGATCAGCTCTTTATAATTCATTTTACACGAGCAGCGCGGTAAATAGAGTAAACCTGCCTTTTATCCCTGAAGTAGGGCATTTCTCCGGAGTCATTCCTTCCTCTCCCCGTGGAAAGCGGCAGCGCCTCGGGCAGATTCACGGAGAGTAACCCGAATGACGAACGCGCAGCGCTTCCCGAATCAAGCTCACGTGCTCGAGCGCAATTACAGTCCTGGTGTTCATGTAAAAGTTATGAATCCCAGATGAGCTGTCAAAGTTCACCTCTAAAATTAAGATTCTGTCATCATTTACTCATGTTTTTACAGTTTTCGCCCCAAAAATGAACTTTGATTATTTAATTTATTAAATTATGTATTTATTTATTTTTCTTTATATATAATTTTCCCTTTTTTATTATTTTTATATTTAATTATTTGTATTCTTTTTTTATTTATGCACACCAGTATAAAAATACAGTCATGAATAGCAATATTTGCATAGCATAATGTTAATAATATTGTTTTTTTTTTTTTGTTTTTAATCATTAGCACTATTGATACATAACCCAGCATTATAAAATGCTGTGATTTTATAGTGACTCTTCCTGCAGGTTCCTGCTAGTGAGTCATTTGAATCATTCATTCAACTGATTCATTCAAACACACTGTTTGATTCAAGGACAAATAACTGATCTTTATGAGTGACTCATTGATTCATTCAAATGATTCATTCCAAGACACTAATTGATTCAAGACAAAATAGTTGACTGTCTTTATGAGTGAATCATTAATTGATTTATTCAGATGATTTGTTCAGAAACATTGATTGATTCAGGAACAAAACAACTGACTGTCTGTAATTTTATTTTTGTCAAACAAAATGAAAATTCTGTCTGAATTTACTCGCACTAAATTATATTTTTTTATTATATTTATAATATTGTTATATTTATTTATTATAATTGAATTTATGTAATATAAATGTGTGTATATATATATATATATATATATATATATATATATATATATATATATATATATATATATATATATATAGTACAATAATTTATAATTTATTTATTATACATATTAAATAATTATAAATATTATTATATATTATACATTTATTAATTTATTTTCATTTATTCACCTTGAATAATATAGTTAAATTAAATTACATTCCATCTATTTTATTACAATTATTACATAGTTACATTATATGTATTAAATAGTGCTGTGCAACAAATAATCGCGCGTAATCACATTCAAAGTAAGTATAGAATTGGAAAATATTTACATGTATTTACATGTATATATTTTTATTAATATAACTAATATTATATCTAAATATATTTAAAATATAAACAATAACATATTTTTTTAAAATATATCCATGAATGTGTGTGTATTTATATATACATAATAAATATACACAGTACACACGTTATGTAAACAAATTTTTATTTTAGATGCAGTTAATCATTACACAGCACTAGTATTAAATTATAAATATTAAGTAATTATAAATACAAATGAATATATTAAAAAATATTACATAAAAAAAATTCTGTCATAATTTACTCAACCTTAATTATATTTTTTGTTAATATTTATAATATTGCTATATTTATTTTATTATTAATATCAAATAATTATAAATATTATTGTTATAAATATTAAATAAAAACAAAATTGAAATGATCATTTACTCACCCTGAATAAATAGTGTTATATTAAATTATATTATACTTTATCTATTTTATTACATTTATTACATTGTTACATTTTATGTATTCAATTATACATATTAAATATATAATAAACATAATATATAATGTTAAATAAATACAATTCTGTCATTATTTACTCACCTTAAGTTACATTTATTTTTTTATAATTATAATTATATAATTATATTTAATTTATTATTTAAATTAAATAAACATAAATATTAATTATTATTCTGTATTATAAATATTACATTAAAAATCCCAAAATGAAAATTGTTATCATTTATTCAGGCTGAATAAGTTATTATATTATATTATATTATATTATATCTTGAATATATACTAAAAATATAACTTGGATTGTATCTCCCTGCAAACGGCGCTCGTACCGTGGTGCTGACCTCAGATCAGTGCCGTAATGAAGGCTAACAGCTCGGATCGTCTCTCAGGCGATGACATCATCATCATCATCATCCTCCTCATCATCTCTTGAGCTGAGTCAGGAAGTGAGTGAATGAGGCCGAATCAGGTGGCATTGAATCGGATCGGTCCACAATGGGCCGAGCGCGGCTGCAGATGCGCCGTGAGGACGAGAGCGCCATCTTTTGTGCAGAAGTGCACTCTGGGTAGAGCGATTGAGTTTTGATTGTGGGTTTTCAAAAGCTGTCATTATTGCTCCACTTCCAGGCCGTATGAAAGCGCTTTGATGCGGATGAAAGCAGCGCCGTTACCCAGATGGGTTTGTTGATATTGCAGAAATCCGCCGCGCGTCTCGCTGCTTCCCGCCGAGGGGTTTTCACAAACAATAAAGCGCCGCGGCCGTGATTCTTCCACTCTCGCTTCTTGGTTCGTGTTCTCTGAAACAGACGTGAACGACACACCGGGGAACAACACACTCCGAGCTCCGCGTGCACATGAAACGCTCACGCCGCGTTTGATATTCACTCTCAGATTGACTTTCTTTATTCCCTGATTTTCACTCAAGAGTTTCCTCGCTGGACTCCACTCAGGAATCGCAGAAACACACGTCAGCAACACGTCTGTAACACGAGACGCAAAACGTCCTCTATTTTCGATCAGTGGAAGCATCATTTCAACCAAACAGCCTGTTAGATTCACTTAGTTTAGTTTAAGAAGTGAAATACAGTACAAAATCTACTGAAAATAATTTAGTTTTTACAGTTTTCCCCAAAAATTTGCTTGCTTTTTAAAATTGAATTATTTAAATTATTTATTTTTATTTATATATTATATTATATATATATATATATATATTATATATTTTCTTTATATATAATTTTTTTTAATTTAATTTTAAATTATTTTTTAATTTTTATATTTAATTTTTTTTTATTAATTTATGCACACCAGAATAAAAAGTCATAAACAGCAGTATTTTCATACAGATATTGTTTTACTAAAATATTTTTATCAGCAATATTGATATATAACCCAGCATTATATAATGTGGTGATTTTATAGTGACTCTTCCTGCAGGTTCCTGCAGGCAAGTCATTTGAATCATTCATTCAACTGATTCATTCAAGCACACTGTTTGATTCAAGGACAAATAACTGTCTTTATGAGCAACTCATTGATTCGTTCCAAAACGCTAATTGATTCAAAGACAAAACAGTTGACTGTGAGGGAATCATTGATTCATTCATTCAGATGATTTGTTCAGAAACACAGATTGATTCAGGAACAAAACAAGCGATTGTCTGTATGAGTGAGTCATTAGACTCATTTATTCAGCTGATTCATTCAAATGCACTGACTCATTCGAGGACGGATAACTGTCTTTATGAGTGACTCATTGATTCATTCAAATGATCGATTCCAAAACAATAATTGATTCAAGGACAAAGCAGTTTACTGTCTTTATGAGTGAATCATTGATTCATTCATTCAGATGATTTGTTCAGAAACACTGATTGATTCAGGAACAAAACAACTGACTGTATGAGTGAGTCATTTGACTCATTCAATCAATCAGCTCATTCAAACACACCGACTAATTTGAGGATAAATAACTGTCTTTATAAGTGAATCAATGATTCAGTCAAATGATTGATTCCAAAACACTAATTGATTCAAGGACAAAACAGTTGACTCTTTTTATGAGTGAATCGTTGAATCATTCATTCAACCGATTTGTTAAAAAATTCATTCAAGGACAAAACAGTTGACTGCCTTAGAGTGACTCATTGATTCATTGATTCATTCAAATGATTTGTTCCAAAACACTAATTGATTCAAGGACAAAACAGTTGACTCTTTTTATGAGTGAATCATTGAATCATTCATTCAGCCAATTTGTTGAAAAATTAATGTCATTTCTCTTTGAGTGACTCACTGATTCATTGATTTATTCAAATGATTCGTTTCAAAACACTGATTGGTTCATGAGCCAAACAATTGTCTGTCTTTGAGGGAATCATTGGTTCATTAATTCAGATAATTTGTTTAGAAATATTAATTGATTCAGGAACAGAACAACTGACTCTCTGTATGAGTGAGTCATTGAATTATTCAATCAACCAATTCATTCAAAACACTGTCATTCAGTGTCACTTTGAGACAAACAATTGACAACAATTGTTAATTCTACTTTGACTATTTTTGTTTATTATTAACATTAAATTTATCATTTATCATGACTCTTCTATTTTTGTTTATTTATTTATTTATTTATTTTTTTTACACTGAAACCTTGATTGGCTGTGCTGTCAGTTTGGAACAAAGAGTTCAAAGTTGTAGTTAATATTACTTTTTAATAGAACTTTTAGAGTTTCATTACAGGGCTACTTTCAATATTTTTTTTTAATTAATTGATTATTTATATTTATTTATTTTAATGTATATTTTTTATTAATTAATAACTAAAATGTAAAAATGGTGGTCAGTAAGGGTTTAAAAATCAGCAAAAATACATTAAACGGCAGCTGAAAATTCAGCTTTTCATCACAGGAATAAATTACATTTGACAACATATTCACACAGAAAACAGCTTTTTAAGTTTGTCATAATATTTCACAATTTTTACTGTATTTTTCATCAATGAAATGCAGCCTTGCTGAGCAGAAGAGACTCTTTCTCACTTTCGAGCAGTAGTGCATGTGTATTTGTCAGGATTTCTGCTCACAAAGGAGAAACGTATGATTTATTCATTTCAAAGAAGAAACTTCAAGCAAGTGTTGTTGTCGTATCAGGAGCAGATTGACTGCAGCAGCAGCTGATAACAGGATGATTTGTGTGTCTCTCTCACCTCCAGAAGGAGAAGCGTTTCTCTCCGGCTACGGTCAATTTGTTCCCCTTCATGCAGGACTAATGCTTTTATTCTCTCCTCCATCCGGCTTCCGTCATCTCATCTCTCAGCCGCTCCCACAGCGAGACCTCAGAGACATGCCGACGGTTATTTAACATATAGTTTACATGCGTGTTTTGATGAGCGTGTGCGGAATGCAATGGCCGGCACTCATCAGAAGGCCGTAATGTGACAATGATAACGCCGGCCTTATTTAAATGTCAAGCCTTCACTGGGCGCAGATAGTTGACATCTAAATGTCAATTAGAATTATTTGAACGCAGGACTGGTGGGAATGAAACCAGTGCAGAGAATCGCAATGAGAAACACACACACACACACACACACACACACGGATCCCAAATGCTATTACTCAGCTGCAGCGATGGGAAAAGCTGCTGAATTGACCACACGCGCTGTGTTTTATTAGGATCCGCTCTCATCTATCTCCAGTTTAACTTTAGAGGCCGTTATTTTTTAGCGCAGTGTTGGAGTTGGAGATAAAGCGCGCCGCGTTCCTGTCAGCCGTTTCGGAGTTTATGGCCGGTATCGCTGCAGCGGCTTTACACGCTAATCAAATTCATCCATCCTGCTGGGAGACTCGACCTTGACCCCTCACCCTCCGTTCGCCAGACGGCTTCCGATTGGTCGGCCGGTGATTGGAGGCGTTATGGAGGGCTTTCGGTGTTTCTGATATACTGTATTGGTGTTTGAGCAGGGCCATTGAGCGGGAGGTCAAAGGTCAGTGGGGTCATGGAAGAAAAGACGCTGTTCTATAGTTCAGTTCACTAGTGCTTAAATACAAGGACGTCCCAAAGCAGCTTTACATAGTTACCAGCTTAAACTCTGAGGGAACGGAGGGTCTTTAGAGGACAGCGATCGTCCTGTAATTCAGTGGTGTGTGTCACAGAGAAAGTGCTGAAACTCCACAAAATAAATTAAATCACAGAAAAGAATGAGAATGAATGGAAATGCTATCATCATAGGAATTTCATTATTTATATATATATATATATATATATACATATGTATGCATGTATGTATGTGTGTGTGTGTGTATGTCAAATCATGAAACTTTAATATTTAAAATATTTGAATATCAGCTCTGACATTTTTAAATGTTTTAATATGAAAGTTTCAAACATGACACATTTAAAGCATTTATTTAGATTTTATTATTTATCTATATATTATAATAATTATATATTTGTGATTAATGTTAAATATGATTTAACATATATATACTTTTATATTACCTTTTAATATTATAGTACATTTTTTTATTTTTATTTTCTATGTAAATTAAAACAGAAACAAGTATAAATTGTTTAAATAATATAAATATAAGTAAAAATAATATAAATAATATAAATAATATAATATTTATATTTATAGATTCATACACTACCAGACAAACATTTTTGAACTGTAAGATTGTTAATATTTTTTTTTTTAATGTAATGTTGTTAATGTTTCTTCTTCTCACCAAGCCTGCATTTATTTGATCCAAAATACAGCAAAAACAGTAATATTGTGGATTTTTTTTTTTTTTTACAATTTAAAATAACTGTTTTCTATTTTAATATATTTTAAAATGTAATTTATTTCTGTGATGCGCAGCTGAATTTTCAGCATCATTACTCCAGTCTTCAGTGTCACATGATCCTTCAGAAATCATTCTAATATGCTGATTTGCTGCTCAAGAAGTGTTTATTATTATTAGTAGCAGTATTAATATTTAAAACATTTGTTTCAGGATTCTTTGATAAATAGAAGGATCCAAATATCAGCATTTCTCTGAAATAAAAAAGCTTTTGTAACATTATACACTATACCAGAAATTATAGAAATTAGTACTTTTATTTAGCAAGGATACTTTAAATTGATCAAAAGTGATAATAAAGACACTTATAATGTTACAGACATTAAAAATCTTACTTTTGACTGGTAGAGTATATATATATATATATATATATATATATATATATATATATATATATATATATATATATATATATATATATATATATATATATATATATATGTATATATATATATATATCATTAAAACATTTAAAAATGTCAGAGCTCATATCCAAATATTTTAAATATTAAAGTTTCAAGATTTAACATCATTTTTATATATATATATATATATATATATATATATATATATATATATATATATATATATATATAATAAAATTCCTAATATTAGGGGTGATATATATATATATATATATATATATATATATATATATATACACGTGTGTGTGTGTATGTATATATGTATGTGATCGTTTATATAATATAATTTAATATATAAATATAGATTTATATAAATATAGAGTTATTATTTAGCTATATATTAATGTATCTTTAATGTTATATATTATTTTACATTTTCATATAAATATATAAATATGAAATTGAGTAGTAAATTGTATGCTATTGTGAGCATGACCTGTTAGCGTATTAAACGAGTGCAGATTGATTACTTGTGTGTGTGTGTGTGTGTGTGTGTGTGTGTGTGTGTGTGTCTTATCTCTCTGGCTGCAGTTTGCTCTGGGTTATTTTGTTTATAGTGGCGAGTGAAACACAAGAACTCTCGGCTGGTGTTGCTTTATCAGCACCTAAACACACACACACACACACACACACACACACTCACGCAGCAGATAGTGTGTGTAAAGAAGAGTGATTTGTCTGCTGGAGTTTTTCCTCTCTGCTCAGGTTAATCAATAGACTGTTAATAGTATTTTCAGTGACTGTCGGCAGGTAATCAATGAGTTAAAACAGAGGAAGAGGAGTTTGAAGGGCAGAGAGAGTCAACGGCTAGAAACACACACACACACGCACGATTGTGCATGATTCTGAACATAGTTACGGCTGAAGTATATGATAATACACAACTTTCTGATTCGGCGTCCTTCCGCTGGTAGATTCAGTAGAGATGCAGGAGAGTAAAGTGTGATGAAGTGTATGTAAAACAGGCTTTTGTTGTGCCGCAGATTTACGGAGGCGTTTGAGACTCTGTTTGTATGGAAATGCCGCTTTACTCCTAACGGCAAGGTTGAGCTGCTGTTCGGGCAGGATTAGACCGTTATTTATATCAAGCTTTAACTCACGCATGTGATTAGAAACTTTTAATCGCTGTATTTTCCCAAAATGCCCCAGAGAAACAGTTTGTTTTGAATTTTTAAAGCTGTTAAGAATTTATTAGTGCAGTTGGTTTAGTCAGTCATCAGTAACGCTAGTGGAGTTTTTAACGTTTTTAGTCTCTTCTGCTCACCAAGATGCATTTATTTGATCAAAAATACAGCAAAAAAATATTACAATGTAAAATAGCTGTTTTCTATGTGAATATATTGTAAAATGTAATTTATTTTTGTGATGAAAGCTAAATTTTCAGCATCATTACTCAAGTCTTCAGTGTCACCTGATCCTTCAGAAATCATTCTAATATGCCCAGTTAATTAAGAAAAAGGAAAAACAAACACTTTTATTCATCAAGGACAATATATATAGAATATTAAATATTAAAGTCGAAATATTATGAGAATAAAGTGGAAATACTACGAGAGTAAAGTCAAAATACTATGAGAATAAAGTCAAAATATTACAAGAGTGAAGTCGAAATATTATGAGAATATATAGAATGAGAGAATAAAGTCAAAATATTAGGGGAGTCAAGTCGAAATATTACGAGAATATAGTCGAAATATTACGAGAGTAAAGCCGAAATACTACGAGATTAAAGTTCAAATATTAAGAGATTAGAAATACTAATGAGAATAGAATTACTAAGGAATTACTATAGAATTACTATGAGAATAAAGTCGAAATATTACAGGAGTGAAGTCGAAATATTAAGAGAATGTAGTCGAAATACTACGTGAGTAAAGTCGAAATACTACAGGAGTCAAGTTGAAATACTACGAGAGTCAAATCGAAATACTACGAGAGTAAAGTCGAAATATTACGGGAGTCGTCGAAATACTACGCGAGTAAAGTGGAAATACTACGAGAGTAAAGTTGAAATACTACGGGAGTCAAGTCGAAATATTACGGGAGTCGTCGAAATACTACGCGAGTAAAGTGGAAATACTACGAGAGTAAAGTCGAAATTCTACGAGAGTCATCGAAATACTACGGGAGTCAAGTCGAAATATTACGAGAGTAAAGTTGAAATACTACGTGAGTAAAGTCGAAATACTACAGGAGTCAAGTTGAAATACTACAAGAGTCAAATCGAAATACTATGAGAGTAAAGTCGAAATATTACGGGAGTCGTCGAAATACTACGCGAGTAAAGTGGAAATACTACGAGAGTAAAGTAGAAATACTACGAGAGTAAAGTAGAAATACTACGAGAGTAAAGTTGAAATACTACGGGAGTCAAGTTGAAGTATTATGAAAGTCAAGTGGAAATATTACGGGAGTCATCGAAATACTACGCGAGTAAAGTGGAAATACTACGAGAGTAAAGTCGAAATTCTACGAGAGTCATCGAAATACTACGGGAGTCAAGTCGAAATATTACGAGAGTAAAGTTGAAATACTACAGGAGTCAAGTTGAAATACTACAAGAGTCAAATCGAAATACTATGAGAGTAAAGTCGAAATATTACGGGAGTCGTCGAAATACTACGCGAGTAAAGTGGAAATACTACGAGAGTAAAGTAGAAATACTACGAGAGTAAAGTTGAAATACTACAGGAGTCAAGTTGAAATACTACAAGAGTCAAATCGAAATACTATGAGAGTAAAGTCGAAATATTACGGGAGTCGTCGAAATACTACGCGAGTAAAGTGGAAATACTACGAGAGTAAAGTAGAAATACTACGAGAGTAAAGTTGAAATACTACGGGAGTCAAGTTGAAGTATTATGAGAGTCAAGTGGAAATATTACGGGAGTCATCGAAATACTACGCGAGTAAAGTGGAAATACTACGAGAGTAAAGCCGAAATTCTACGAGAGTCATCGAAATACTACGGGAGTCAAGTCGAAATATTACGAGAGTAAAGTTGAAATACTACAAGAGTAAAGTCGAAATACTGCAGGAGTCAAGTTGAAATACTACAAGAGTCAAATCGAAATACTATGAGAGTAAAGTCGAAATATTACGGGAGTCGTTGAAATACTAAGAGAGTAAAGTTGAAATACTACGGGAGTCAAGTTGAAGTATTGTAAGAGTAAAGTCGAAATATTATAAGAGTAAAGTTGAAATTTACAAGAGTAAAGTCAAAATACTACGAGAATGAAGTGTAAATACATTAGTAGCATTAAAACGCCGTCGTAGAAAAATATTTCACATTATGACTGTATTTGTGATCATATAAATGCAGCCTTGGTGAGCAGAAGAGAAAATCTGTTAATTATTCCTAATGTTCAAGCGGCAGCAGGTGTAAAACTCTGTTTTGTCTGTGACGTCATGTCTCTGTCAGTCTAAAGTGCTCTGGTAAATGGAAACGGTCAGCTGTGTGGTACCGCGAGTCTCTTCAGCAGTTTCTCTCTCGCTCTCTCTCTCTCTCTCTGCAGTGGTTCTGTTATTCCGTCTCTGTAAGAAGCTCGGAATCTCATTATTCCCTTTCAGGATCAGCAGGGTTTCGCTCCTCCGCCGTTAAGGCAGCACTTCCCTCTCGGCGAGCGTCTGCTCAATCACAGACTGCTGTCCTCCTTCCGGCCATTTCATCTCATCCGCTTCACGATTACCCGTCTCTCGCACCCGCGCACGTGCGCTTTTAGCTCAACCTGAAAGGAAAAATCACCGGGTTTCCTTTTTTGCAGAATATCAAGCTCTCATTTAAAAAGTTTGACATTCTTTGTGCCAGATATATATTTCTCAATAGCACAGCGTCGAAGTGCTCAGATTGTTCTGGCGAATGCTTTCGTCCATAATCACACTCCAAAGGAAAACGGGCCGGTCGCCACAGGAAACGCTTTTATTGTGTGTTGAAATTAAAAGCGTTTGACTGTCAGACCAGAAACTGCTGAAGAACATGATGGAGATGCGGCTTTGATACTCGAGTTTGACAAATTACAGGCTGATCAAAATAGGATTATATTTGGTGTGTGGCTATTTTTTTTTTTTTTTTTTGAGAAGGACAGATAAAGAATAATGAGTGTAATATATTTATGTAATATTTATATTATTTATATTTTACATTTATTTGTAAAGATTTTTTATTCTAAATTTAATCACTTAAACCTTACGTAAGTACTTTTTTCGTTACAAATAAAAATAAATTGTAAATAATCTAAATATATTATATGAGTAAGTATATACATTTATATATATAAATGTTTACATTATTTGTATATTTTATTATTTCAATAAATTTATATTAAATTATATTATATTATATTACTTTACATTATATTATGTATTGTTTAAAAAAAATTAATAACATACTAGTGGATACAAATCTTATTTTTGTGTAATCTTATTTTTTTATTAATACTTTTTTAATTAGTTTGAATTTGAATGTTTTCTGTTTTCATTTTCATTTTAGTTAAAATGTTAGTCATTTTTATTTATTTTATTTTTTTTTATATATCTACATAGTTTTTATACATTTTTATTTCAGTTTTAGTTATTTTTAGTGCATCAAGTCAAACTAAAATAAAATAAAAAATGTTCGGGTTTTTATATTATATTATGTTATATTATATTATATTAATAAATTAAATAACATACTAGTGGATACAAATCTTATTTTTGTATAATCTTATTTTTTTATTAATAATTTTTAAAATAGAATTGTAATGATTTCTGTTCTGATTTCATTGTAATTTTAGTTCAAATGTTAGTAATTTTTGGTGTTTTATCATTTTTATCATTTTTATTTTTTTTGTATTTTTTTTAAATATTTACATAGTTTTTATACATTTTTATTTCAGTTTTAGATATTTTTAGTGCATCAGCTCAAATTAAATTGAAATAAGAAATGTTTGGGTTTTTATATTATATTATGTTATATTATATTATTTCAATAAATTAAATAAAATACTAGTGGATACAAATCTTATTTTTGTGTAATATTATTTTTTGTATCAATAATTTTGTATTTTAATGTTTTCATTTTTAATTTTGGTAAAAATTTTAGTAAATTATTATTATTATTTTTTGTCATTTTTAGTTATTTATTTTTAGTGCATCATGTCAAACTAAATGAAAATAAGAAATCTTTGGGTTTTTATTATATTATATTACATTATATTATACACAAAAATATTTTATTTGAAGTACAAAAAAAAAAAAAATCCTGGTGTTCGTTTTAGTTAACCATTATAATCCTGGGTTCATATGTTTGTTTGTTTGTTTGTTTGTTTGTTTTAATAATTATTTATAAGAGAAAAATAATGAGGATGCAGACAACTACTCCCTACTCTCTTAATTTATACTCAAATAAACATTTCATATTATGTTGAATGTTTGACGCACCTGTTCATTTTCGGTCGATGACAGAAACGAGCGTCCGTGAGTCCAAGGATGATTCGCTTCACCGCCATTGTCTGAATCAAAGCGCTCGACGACTGAGAAACTCATTTGATTGATTCGATCATCACGAGTGTTTTGTCTAAAAGCATCTCATTGCTCCAGAGATTCAAGCTGCTTTTAATGGAATCCGTCATTTAATGCTTTGTGCGAAACGGCTGCGATACGTCACATTATAATGCCTGTTATCTCAGGCTTGTTAAAGATGAACCGCAATCTGTTACCTTCGGAAAAACGGATGTCACTTGGTCTTTAACGAGCCGTTTTTACAGGAGCTCCTGAATACTGTACACGAGCGGCGTCTCATTAGCGCGGACGCGTTTAACACGCCGTCTTTGTCTTGTTGAGAGTGCGTTTGAGTGAGACGTAATTGAGAGGCTCCACAAAGAGCTTCATTTGAGGCGAGCGGCCCGTTTGAATGATTAATGCGTCCCGTCTCGGCCGCGGCCTCCAGTCTGTTCAACTCTCACCTCCAGTGTTTCTTACAAGCCGCTGATTAAAAGGTGTTTCCAGAGCCGTGTTTTAATCTGCAGCCACACACGCGCCGAATAAAGATCAGCCTTCGCTTCAGTTCGCTCTCACTGACTGCGCTCGGCTCCGTGCTTTTCTTGGGCCTTTGGGAGCTGAACGCACGGATGATCCTGCGTTTGGTGTCCGGAGCCTCGGTGTGACGGGATTTCGGAGGGTCTTAGGAAGACTTCATTTACCCAGGCACAATTTAAAGTCTTAAAAAGGTCTTAATTCACAGCAGAAAGTCTTACATTTATAAAGTTGTGGCAGTAAATGTTGCATGAATTGCAAAAATTTGCTCAGTATGTCCTCCTCAGTATTTTTGTCTTGTTTTTGTCTTAAATATCTAAACATCCTTAAATCAAGTTGCATTTACTGGAGATGCAAGTCTTGTTTTCTGAGAAATTGACCAAAAGAGTTCATGTTATCTGTCAGCTGGGTATAAAAACTTGTTTTTTCTTTGAATTAAGTTGAGTTTTAATGTAATTTTGCTGCTCAAGTAGATGCATCTTTATTTAACCCTCTGCTGCTTTTCTGTCATTTTTGACCTAAACATTTTACATTGCTTTCTGTTTTGTTTTGTTTTTTAATGTTTTACTTTATCAGAATAGTATGAAATGTGGTAATTGTTTGGCACTTGTTATGTAAATAAAACAAATAAAATAATAATAAAATAAAATTTCACACAACATGTTTAGATTTATAACTTAGATTTTCTCAGAGTTTTAAAATACAATGTTTTTGAGAATACATATTTCATGTAAAATTTGAAAATTGAATTTTTGTGCATTTTGTTCTTAATAATCAACTTAAACTACTTAAATTAATTACCCTATATATATATATATATATAAATTTTTAATTTATTAGAATGGTTTGAAACTTGGTAAATGTTTTGCCACTTGCTATGTGAATAAAATAAAATAAAAAAAAATACAAAAAAACATTTTGAAAATGATTGTTAAATTAAAGTTTTAAAATACAGTATGTTTCTGAAAATACATATTTCATGTAAAAGTTGAAAACAGAATTTTTGTTTTTTTTTAAACTACTTAAATGTGTTAATTAAATAATTTATTATTATTATTATTATTTTTTTTTTTGATAAATCTTTGGCACTTGTTATATAAATAAAAAAAAATATAATAAAATAAGAAAATAAATAAAAATAAATAAATACAAAAAACAATTGAAAAAAAAATCATGGACTAAATGGTTAAATTAAAGTTTTAAAATAGAATATGTTTCTGAAAATATATATTTCATGTAAAATTTGAAAATAGAATGTTTGTGCATTTTATCTTAATTTTTTTTAAAATAAGTAATTAAATTTTTTATAATTTTTATTTTTATTTGTTTAATTATTATTTATGTTTTTTTTTTATTTCTTTTATTTTTTTCTTTTCTTTTCTTTTCTTTTTTTTTTGCCAAGAGACCAAATTTAAGTCTTCATTCAAGATTTACAACAGTTTAAGTTGGACATTTAATTTTTTAGGTATATGCTCAAAAAGTAGTTAACAAGTAATAAATGGATCAAAATACAGTACATTTCACTGGAAAAAGGTCATTTTTAATAGTTACATGAGTGGCATCAGAGGTTGATTTGACAGATATTTCTTTTTTAATCATAAAATAACTTCATTTTGATCAATTTTGCATAAAACAAGACTTATCATTTAAGTAATTTTGCTTCTTGGAAAATAAGACAAAAATACTTGAGAAAGAAAATATATATATTTTAAGCAATGTAGTACAGTGAAAACTATTTTCATATTCTAGTGTTTTTTTTAATATTTATTTATTTATTCATTCATTCTTTTTTTTTTTTTTTTTTTTAATTAATTAAAGACCACGATGTGTTCCCTTCAATTTATTCTGTACATTTTCTTCACTTGGTCTTAGAAAGGTTTTTAAAAACTCTTAAGTTTGGCTTCCTAAACCCTCCAGAAGCCCTGCTATAATAGTTTTGTGTTCCATCGGAGTGTCTCGGTTGCTCGGGTCTTTGTAAAAACAATTTTGAAGTGAGAACGGAGCAGGTTAAGCTTCCCGGTTCCTCATCAGGAGCGTCAGATTGCCTGTCCGGGGCTTCGGATCGCCGCTGTAATGCCAGCGAATGTGTGTGAAACGCTGAATTGCACTGAAATGCTGCTCAGATTGAACCCAGAATGGAAATTGATCGTGTTACGGAGCCGCCGGTCCTGAGGGAGTCGAGGAACAGAGCTTTCATTAAAGAAGAAGCCGGTCTGGAAACACTGCTTGAGTCTCGAGAAACTTCAGACCGACCGTTATCACAAGTCCAGAAAGAAATCACATCAGCACAAATAGATTTACATGTAGTTTCCTGTTAGCTTTAGCATTGTTAGAAAACGCTCGTTGTCTGTATAAAAAATCTTCATTTGCTATAGAATAAATGCAGTAGTAAAAGATTGTAATAATTGGGCGAATTGCGCAAAAAAATATATCCAGGTCACATTGGACTTCAAAAAAAAAAAAAAAAAAAAGTCATGACATTTTTTTAATTATTAATTTTTTATTTCACATTTTGTATTAGTTAATTTTTTTAGTGTTTTTTTAAAACATTTCTAAGACAAAGTAAAGAAAATGTACAAAATAGATTAAAGGGAACATATAATGGTCTCTAAATGTAAATGTCTTGTATTAGCAAATGCTTCAAAGTTTGAAAATACTACTTTTTAATTAATTTAATAAATTAAATTAAATTAAATTAAATTAATAATACATGAATGCATGAATGATTGAATGAATGAATGAATGAATGAATAAATAAATATACAAATAAATAAATAAATAAATAAAAATAAAAATAAAAATAAAAATAAAAAATTATAAATGAATGAATAAAAAAAAAAAAGGATATGGAAATAACTTTTACTGTACTATATAGCAACAGCAACAACAAAAAAAAGTCCTTAGTATTTTTGTTTTGTTTTCCAGTGCAAACATTTAAAAATTCTTAAGTCAAGATACAATCAAGACTCAAGTTTGGTGTCTTTAAAGAAGGAAAAAAATAAACTAAATAAATAAATAAAAGAAAAAAAAAATCATGACAATTAAACAGATTATACCCCCTAAATAAATAAATAAATGAAGTCCTTTTTTTTAATGCATCAAGAGAAATGTTACCTCGGAAACTAGCTGAAATAAAATTACATTTTTAGATTTAATTTAATTTATTTTAATTTAATTTAACATTTTTGGTAACAACAATATTTTTTGTTGTTTTAGTTTTAGTTAACTGTAATAACTGGTAGAGATTGTACAGACACATTTACATGAAATACAGTTGATAAAATAGTGTTCATGTATTTGATATCGCAGATTTTTATGATTTTACAATGCAACTGTTCTCCTGTGTTGTTCAGAACTTTGATTTTGGTCGTACTTACCTGGTACAAAATGGAGATCTCAATTAGTATGCCATTAAACTTAAAATGCAACTGGTAAAACATTGTTTTTCTTGCATTTGAAGCTTTTTATGCTTTAATGAAGCGCATTGCATGTTCTCCTGTGTTTCAGATCCCATGCACGGCCCTCGACGGCTGCAGGTGGTGGACATCAAATCCAAGCAGTTCACGATCCGCTGGGAGCCGTTCGGCTACAACGTGACGCGCTGCTACAGCTACAATCTGACGGTGCAGTACCGCTACACGGCCAACGGCAAAGAGGAGACGCGCGAAGAGACCTGCTACGACATCCTGACCGCGTCGCCGCAACACACCATCCGCAACCTGCCGCCGTACACCAACGTCAGCATCAAACTGCTGCTGCGCAACCGCGAGGGAGTCAAAGAGAGCGAAGAGCTCGACGTGCTGACCGACGAGGACGGTCAGTCGTTATCATTCGTCCTAATGCTATATTCTGAGTCATGTTTGCCATTTTATATATATATATATATATATATATATATATATTTTTTTTTTTTTTTTTTTTTTTTTAATTTTATTTTATATTACTGGTATTTTTATGATTTTGCTGCAGTGTCAAACATAACAAAAATTACTCCTGAAAACATTCATTTTAATGTTATATTAAGATTTAGATTTAGTACAGCTAAATCCTAAAAAAATCCAATAAAATATATATATTTTTTTCATGTATGATTCAAATTTCATTTATAAATTATCTTGAAAAAACAAAAACATTTATATTAATGTTACATTGAGAGTCCAAATGATAAATATTGACATTTTCAATAAAACTTTTTATTAAAAGAAAAAACATTACAAAAAAAAAAAAAAAAAAAAATTATATGTATTTATTTTGTGTTTTTCTGATTTGCTGTAGCTTCAGACATGATTCACAAAACATTTCATTTAAAAATTTGTATTATTACTATTATTATTATTGGTATTTTATATGATTTGGGTGCAGACATAAATCAAGTTTAATTTATACATTTTCTTGTGAAGAATTTATCTATTTATTTATTTATTAATTATTTTACTGGTAATTTTATGATTTTGCTGCAGCATCAGACATAATAAAAATTACTCCTAAAAAAAACACATGTATTCCTTTTAATGTTATATTAAGATTCAGATTTAGTACAGCTAAATCATTTAAAAAAAATACTTTTTTTATTATTATTATTATTATTATTATTATTATTATTATTATTGGTATTCTTTATGATTTGGCTTCAGACATAATTCAAGTTTAATTAATACTAAAATAATAAAATACTACTT
Source organism: Cirrhinus mrigala (assembly GCA_036247105.1). Taxonomy (NCBI): domain Eukaryota; kingdom Metazoa; phylum Chordata; class Actinopteri; order Cypriniformes; family Cyprinidae; genus Cirrhinus; species Cirrhinus mrigala. Next base: position 731,881 of record CM070030.1, read on the forward strand.
AATGATAAAAAATAAAAATCTTAACAACACAAAAATTAACTTAATGTAATATTAAGAGTGTATAATAAACACTGACATTTTTTTGTACACATTTGTATGTTAAAAACATGCATTTTGTTGGTATGTTTTGGCTGTAACATCATTCAAGTTTAATTTAGACATTTTCTTGCAAAAACTAAAAATAAACGTTAACAACAAACAGCAAAGACATTTATCTAAATGAGATATAATATATGTCTAAATAAAAAGTTTATATTTATTTATATTATTAGTTTATAGTTATTTCATATCGTTATTTTTATGATTCAATCATTGCAACACAAATTTTCATCTTAATGTTATATTTAAGAGTCCGTGTGATAAACATTGACATTATTATAAAACGTTGTATTAAAATAAAAAAAAAAGTTTTATGTTTTTGGTTTCAGCCTCAGACATAATTCCAATTTATTTTATGACATTTCCTTAGTCTTTTGAATTTGTTTTTAATAAAACCACCTGAAAACACAGTTTTTTATCAGGAATGAGGTCATTTGTGTTGAACTTAATTCCATTTGCATTCACGAACGGCTTCGGTTCTTGCTCGTGTCAAGTTTGGGTGTTAAGTGCGGGTTATTTTTCCCAGACAATAGCGTCCATTTAAACGGCATGTTTCATGAGGAACGTTTCAAAACATAACAAGCCTCCTGTCAAGGCTGAAGGAGGAGCCTCTGGAGATGTTCAGAGGTCAAGGAACAGCATGCAGGCCTTGGGTCGCTTCCGTATTCCTTTTGTCCGAATAGATGAATAATCCGTCTCATGCTTGGAGGCCGTTCATTTTAGCATTACATATTGAATACAAGAGAATATCGATTTGAAACACATCAGTGTCTCTTCAGATCGCTACGGGTTTGATCAGCAGACTCTGATCAGTCAGTCTTTTGTTCAATTTGTGCGTTTTCTCGTGTTTTCCAGTTCCCGGCGCCGTCCCGCAGGAGTCCATCCAAGGAAGCACGTACGAGGAGAAGATCGCCCTCAGATGGAGAGAACCGCTCCAGACCTACGGCATAATCAAGCAGTACGAAGTGAGTCCCGATTCCTTCAACCTTCGGCATTCATCTTCGCCTCGCAGCCATATTTCATTCGCTACACTCTCTTAATTGACTAATAAATCTAAACTAATAACCTTTAGATCTGAAGGAACGCGCATGTTAACACAATCTGTGAGCAGCCAGCGCTTTGCGACGGAGTTAAACGGCGTTCGGGTCAGCAGCGCCGAGAGATTCCGTTAGAAAAGAGACAATTGTTTGCAACAGTTACAGCCTCATACGGGAAAGAAATGAGACGGAAATGAGCTTAAACGGAGACCAAATGCTCAGCTGTTTATCCAGAGAAAAAAGACAGCAGTAAAATTAAGTTAGCAAAATGTTATTTCTGAATGTTCGAAACATCTCGTTTTTTTTAAATGTTTCAGAAACGTTTTTTTTCTTGTGAATGAAACATTCCAACGTTCCAAACGTTCCATTCCATGCAAACGTTATGTGAACGTTACTTTGTTACTAACATTCTTTTTTAAATGTTGCTGCTTGTTTCAGGATGTTTAAAAGTAACATTCCATAATGTTTGTAAAATGATACAATGAAATGTTCCTTTTACATTTGCATAACCAAAAAAGTAAATTCTAAAACATTTAAAAAACATTTTGAACATTCAGAGAACAATATTTATTTATAAAAAAAGAGCCACTGCAACAATTACAGCCTCCTGTATGGAACAATGTTATTTCTGAATGTTCGAAACATCTAGTTTTTTTTTAAATGTTTCAGAAACTTTTATTTTTTTCTTGTGATTGAAACAGTCCAACATTCCAAACGTTCCATTCCATGCAAACGTTATGTGAACGTTTTTAAATGTTGCTACTTGTTTCAGAATGTTTAGAGAACATTTAAAAGTAACATTCCATATTGTTTGCAACATGATACAATTAAATGTTCCTTTTATATTTGCAGAACCAAAAAATGTCATTCTTAAACATTTAAAAATTGGACATTTTAAAAATTTAGAGAACAATTTTTATTTATAAAAAAGAGCCACTTCAACAATTACAGCCTCCTACAAAGAAATGAGATGGAAATTAGTTTAAACAGAGACAAAATGCTTAACTGTTTTTCCAGAAAAAAAAAAGACAGCAGTAAAATTAAATTATAAAAATATTCAAAACATATAAATTTTTTTAAAATGTTTCAGAAATGTTTTTTTTTTTTCTTGTGAATGAAACAGTCTAACATTCCAAACATTCCATTCCATGGAAACATTACAGTGTGTGAACGTTACTTTCTAGTACTGAACGTAACATTCATGTAACATTTTTTAAATGTTGCTGCTTGTTTCAGAACGTTCATAGATCATTCGAAAGTAACATAATGTTTTGTGAAATGATACAATAAATTAAATGTTCCTTTTACATTTGCAAAACCAAAAAAGGTCAGTTCAAAAAGCATTTAAAAAACTGGACATTTTGAACATTCAAGGAACAATTTTTATTTGTAAAAAAGAGCCACAATTACAGCCTCCTAAAGGGAAGAAATGAGACAGAAGTGAGTTTAAACGGAGACCAAAAAGACAGTAGTAATCTCACACCCAGACAACAAAAAAATATGTTGTAAGAATGTTTTGCACACAATCCTATTAAGTTATGGAAATGTTATTTCTGAATGTTCAAAAACATCTTGTTTTTAAAATGTTGCAGAAATGTTTTTCCTGTGAATGAAACATTCCAACATTATAAACGTAAACGTTACTTTCTGTTCCTGAATGTAACATTCATGTAACATTTTTTTAAAAATGAGTGTTCAAAGAACATTCAAAAGTAACATTCTCATAATATTTTGTGAAACGCTACAATGAAATGTTCCTTTTACATTTGCAAAACCAAAAAAGGTCAATTTAAAATCAAAAAACATTTAAAAAACTGGACATTTTGAACATTCAGAGAGCACATTTTTTTTTTTTTTTTTTTTTTTTGTTATCTGGATGAGCTGCTCTCCATATAGCTCTATATTCTGATTGGGTGACCACTAGTGACTCATTTGAGTCAGAAGGGAGTAGTAACTGATAGAGTGTTCATACATGCGAGTATAAAGCCCATGAAGTCTCCCGACGTGTGGACGCACAAGCGCTGAGCTGTTCCTCTGGCCGTCGCTCTTGTTTTCCTGTCGGAGGGGATTTTCATTGTTTCAGTTGCAGTAAAAGACTGTGGGATTTGCAGGGCACTGGAATAACAAACAGAAGCACATACCGCAGCGATGGGCTCACAGGAAGCTCACGCAGCAGGAATGTGGCAGGAGAAAACATGTTTCCTTTACGGGAAAAAAACACCACATTAAATCAACACTGATTCAGGTTCCTGCTCTGATTGTGATGATATCTATATAATCGTTCATCTAAATTGAATAACCTGCTTTTAAATTCGAAACAGCATGTCGAATGACTCAGAAATGCATTGTATAATGAAAGTCAAATGGGTTGTGAGCTCTAAAGCTTTAGTCTGTACATTATCAAAGGAATAGTTCATCCAGTAACTGAAAATATGCTCATCGTTAGTTCATCCAAGATTAGGACAAATTGGTTTCTTTATCATATTTGTAGAAATATATCATTCCATCACTTGCTCACCAATGGATGTGAATGGGTGCCGTCAGAATGAGAGTCTAAATATGAGTCCATAATCCATAACGCTTCGTCTAGTGAAGAAGTCATATGAAAATCCAGCCACATATTTGTTTAGAGCTTGTATATTTTGTTTTGGCTTGTAAATGGTGCTTGATATGTGTGGATTTCTCTCCTGATTCGGACCAGATCACTTTTTCACTGGAAAATATCTTAATGATGGATTTGTTTTAGCTTTTGGACTGGAGTGGTGTGGATTACTTGTGGATTATTGTGATGTTTTTATCAGCTGTTTGGACTCTCAGTCTGACGGCACCCATTCACATCCATTGGTGAGCAAGTGATGGAAGGATGCATTTCTACAAATCTGATAAAGAAAACAGTAACACATTCCACTCTCATAATGCAAAGCACTTTTGCATTTTGTAAATGCAAGTTTCTTTACTTGCTCACCAATGCATTCTGAATGGGTGCCGTCAGAATGACAATCCAAACAGCTGGTAAAAACATTGCAATGATCCACAAGTAATGTAAACCTGCTCTTAAATTTAAAACAGTTTGTTGAGTGACTCAGAAATGCATTGTATATGAAATGGGTTGTGAGCTCTAAAGCTTTAGTCTTTACAGTATTGAAGCCATATTTCATCCAAAAGCTGAAAATGATCTGTAAATGTGCTTATTCTGAGGCCATCCCAGATTAGGATGAGTTTGTTTCTTCATCAGATCTGAAAAAATGTGTCATTCCATCACTTGCTCACCAATGGATGTGAATGGGTGCCATCAGAATGAGAGTCCAAACAGCTGATAAAAACATCACAATAATCCACAAGTAATCCACATCACTCCAGTCCATCAGTTCACATCCTGAGAAGACAAAAGCTGAAACAAATCCTCCATTAAAGCATTTTAAAGTAAAATATGAGTCCATAATCCATAATAACACTTCCTCCAGTGAAAAAGTCACATCAAAATCAAGCCACGTATTTCTTTAGAGCTGTTTTGGCTTGTAAACGGTGCTTGATCTGTGCAGATTTCTCTCCTTATTCAGACCAGACCACTTTTTCACTGGAGGAAGCGTCATTTTGGATTATAGACATAATGTATTTAGTTAAAAACGTCTTAATGGTGGATTTGTTTCAGCTTTTGTCTTCTCAAGATGTGAACTGATGGACTGGAGTGATGTGGATTACTTGTGGATTATTGTGATGTTTTTATCAGCTGTTTGGACTCTCATTTTGACGGCACCCATTCACATCCATTGGTGAGCAAGTGATGGAATGACACATTTTTACAAATCTGATGAAGAAACAAACTCATCCTAATCTTGGATGGCCTCAGGATATGCATATTTACAGATCATTTTCAGTTTTTGGATGAATTATGCCTTAAATAATGTACCGACTAGAGCTTTAGATCTCACAACCCATTTCACTTCCATTCTACAATGCATTTCTGAGTCAATGAACAAGCCGTTTCAAATTTAAGAACAGGTTTACATTACTTGTGGACTACTGTGATGTTTTTATCAGCTGTTTGGACTGTCATTCTGACGGCACCCATTCAGGATGCATTGGCGAGCGACGTAAACAAACTTGCTTTTACAAAATGCAGGACCCTCCAAGACTAAAAGTGCTTTGCATTATGAGAGTGGAATGTGTTTTTGAAGCACACGGTATATTTTGGCTGTTCGGAGGCGCGTTACATTGTGTGCTCATTTTGTGATGATTTGAGAAGCGCGTGACTCATTCTGCGGCTGGAAAGTCGGAACAAAGCGGCGCTCAAAAGAGTCATTGTTGCAGAACTTCATTTGTGGAAATGCGACCAATTAAGCTGTCAGGTTCACGTTATGAAATTACATTCTGTCATCGCGCTCGGCTTTAAGGAAGTGTCAGGGCTGCGATCTGTGCCGTTCTCAAAGGGAAAAGGAGCAAACAAAAGCTTTCTGCCTCATTAGAGTCGCTCGACTTCCTGCGGGATCGCTCCTCCGTGGCATTTGTGGAGGCTCACGTGCGTTTGTGTGCCGGTACGCGGCGTTTCTGCGGGGTTGAAGGGATGCAGGTGTGTGTTCTGTCACACCGATGAGCTTTTGTTGCTGCGGTTGAGCCGCGGTGACGTGCGCCGCGGTAATTGCACAGACAGTGAGTCGCCCCAGTGCATTCTGGGTTAAGTGCTTTGCTCTGAAACACAGTAATGATGGAGCAGGACTGTGATCACAATAAATGTCCTGATCTGGGGTCAGACCTCCATAACCTTTATGAATTGCATATGTGTGTGTTTTTATTTCACTCCTGTCTTCTGTCAGGCTCTGCATCAGTTGAGACAAAATCTGCTGTGTTTTGGTAGAACTGATGTAGTCAGGGGTTTTCAGTCATTTATATGACGCAGATAATAAGCAAACGAAAAAATTATAAATAAATAAGCAAAAAAAAAAAAAAAAAAAAAAAAAAAAATATATATATATATATATATATATTTTTTATTTTTTTTTTTTTATTTTAATATAACTTTATCAGATTATTTTAATATACTTATTTATTTCAGATATAATTTGTATAGTTTATTTTAGTTTAATTTCATTTCTATTAACATATTTATTCATTTACTATGTTTATTTATTTTATTATTTGAGTGTAATTATTTATTTATTTATTTATTTATTTATATATATTATTTAAAATATGTCTATATAGTTTTTATACTTTTTTTTTATTATTATTATTTTCAGTTTTAGTTTTTTCCTTGGAAACTACCTGAAATAAAACAATGTTTCAGTTTGAATTACTTTAATTTTCTATTTCCATTTTAAATTTATTAACATTTTTGATTTTGTCATTTTTATTATTATTTTATATATTATTTATTTTTTTACATCATTTGATTATTTTAATAACAATTTTTGTATGGTTTTAGTCTTAGTTTTAAAAAGCCTGACGTGACACAGCTATATATTTTCATGGATAATGACCCAATTTAGACCAATTTAAATTGGTATACTATATACTATACCTTTTTATAAACTTAGTTTCGGTTAAGTTACATTAAGTTTTTTATTTATTTATTTATTTTTTAACGGTACTGTTCGGTTTATTATCTATCAATTTGTTATTTATTTTAATATATTTTTTATTCTTTACCTGTTTATTTTAATATCATTTTATTAATAATCACATTATTTTAATATACTTTTTATTTTTTCTATATTTTAATATAATGTTATTGTTTATGTTATTGTTTATTTTATTTCTTTTAATACATTTATTTATTTATTTATTTACTATATGTTTATTCATTTTATTATTTGAGTATAATTTTTGTTATTTATTTATTTATTTATTTATTTATTCACTTAAAAATAATACATATAAAATTATTTATTTATTTAGAAGAATAATTTTTTGTTAGGTTTATTTAGTTTTTTTTTTGCTGTACTGTTTGCTGTATTGTCTATCAATGTCTATCAATATTTTAATATAATGTATTTATTGTAATATAATTTTGGTTTTTTTTATTATTTTATTTTATTGTTTAATAATTTTTATTTATTTATTTATTTATTTATTAAACCCTGTTTTTCCTCTAAACTTTCCTTCTGGACCCTAATTTGAAAACACCTGGCTCAACCAATAGCGTGCATTTGGGGCGGAGCTATCTGTTTGCCTGACCAATGGTAGTTAAGAGTTTGAAACATGCTTGAAAGTAGGCATTATTTTGCATTTCCATTTGGTTCAACATAGAAAAAAGACAATTTACCCATAAACATGTTCAATGAAACACCTCTTAGTAGCTGAAATCATCAGCAAATTAGGCAAAACACCAACTAAACAAACACAAATGTGAATGATGGATGAATTTTGAGGACTTTTACTGATTTTTCTTGCATTTACTGATTTAAGCTTTTAGAGAGAGAATAAACTGGATGTTTAATAAATGCGGTGTATTTGTGCAGCTCGTCTGGAATAAATATCAGCCTGTAACTCTGGTGCAGCACGCTTCCTCTCTGCTGAATAGATTGTGCATTGTTATTTATCAGGAATATTCGGCGGGATTTGATATTCCGGCACGGTTTTCCTGTGCGGATCAATGCGGCCGTCTATCCATCTACCTGTCTTAGACTAATAGCAAAGAGCCACTTGGTATTTCACAGCTGATGAGTCCAATCGCCGCTCCCTTTGTGGCCTCAAATTGAAGCGGGAATAGAGCGGTATCAGCCGCGGCGCCCATTAGCGGCTGAATGATTTATTCAAATCAAGCCCCTCAGCTACTTTTCATTAAGTTATATTAGAAGTGCGGGGCGTCTCGCTCTCGTCTCCAGCACAGAGAGCACAAGAGAATGAAGGAGAACAAAAGCGAAGCTCCTCCATCATAATAAAAGATCATACGCAGAAACGCTTCCTCCTTATTTTACTGCCGCTTCCTGCACGAGCCGCTCTTATTGTAATTGCTCCGAGTCTGGTGTTATTGCGTTCTGCTGCAGGGAAGCTCAAGACAAACACTTGATTTCTTTACATCAGGGATTCACAAATGGTTTTGTCAGCCGAACCCACTAAACGTAAAATATTTACTTCAAGCCCACCTCAGATTTTAAGTTAATATTTAAATAATTTCATGAAACATTCACGTTTCCGCTTCCCTGATATCCGTTAATGGTCACGTGACGTGCAAGTAAATAGAGAAAATATGTGTGTTTTTAGTAAGGGTTTGTTTTTGACTTTGCAGCTGGACTTTAAAGTGAACTCAAACCTCTTTTTATTGGAATTAAATGTATTATTTTCTGTAAATAACTATAATAACAATAATAACAAAAACAACAAATGATAATAATAATAATAATAAATAACTTATTTTAACTAATTATAAAATTTTAAACATATAAATTAGAAAAAATAAAACTGAAATATTCTGTTTTATTATTTTAATTCTGTAAAAAATACAATATATTATTACAGTATATTATTAGTAGTAAGGGTTTTATTTTGATTTTGCATCTGGACTTTAATAATAATAATAATAATAATAGTAAAATATTTATTTTAATGAATTATATGAAATATATTACTATTGTAAACTACAATTGTACTTAAAAAAATAAATATATTAAATATATTATATTAAAATAAACTCAAACCTCTTTTTTTTTTGGAATTAAATGTATTATTTTGTGTAAGTCCACATTACATTCACACTTGTGTTTTAGGAGCCCAATAAAGTTGAATAAATAATAATAATAATAATAATAATAATAATAATAATAATAATAGTAGTAATAATAATAATAATAATAATAATAATAATAATAATAATAATAATAATAAATTAATAAATAAATAACTTTTATTTTAATTAAATGAAAACTGAAATATATTGGGAATTACAATTGTACTGTAAAAAAATAAATATTATTTTTTAATTGAAATATTATGTTATGCAAATTTTTAGGTAAATTATTTTTATTTATTTATTATTATTTTTATTGTTTTAGAAATAAAAGACAAAAAAGATTTGTCTTAGAAAAATGAAGAAAATATGACTGTTGTAAATTACAATTGTACTGTAAAATAAATGTATATTATATTAATATATTGTTGTAATATAAACAAATTATCTTAGCTATTTTATTATTTTTTCTACACTGCAAGTTGCATTATTATTATTATTATTATTATTTTTATTTATTTTTATGATAATTATTGGTTTTATTGTTTTGTATTGTTTTATTGTTTTAGAAAAATGAAGACAGAAATATATTACTGTTGTAAATTACAGTTGTACAGTACTAATATTTATGTCTTAATTCACTTTTAACACCTGAAGCCTTTAGTATTTAAATCGTCAAACTTTTATTTTGGCAGAATACTGGTGAAATTCTGTGAACTTCTGTGCACAAAAATGTTGAAAATGTTGAAATGTTCATCACTGCTGGATCATTCACAATAAGAAAAGTGCTCATCATAATATGCAGCAGGATTTTGGACCAATGAGATTGCGCAGTGGGCGGAGCTTCCTCCATATGTATTGACTGTGCTGTGCTGTTGTGTGTCTGCAGATCTTCTATAAGGCCGTCAGCTCCTTCGACCCCGAGTTCAATCTGTCCAATCAGAGCGGGAAGGTGCTGAAGTTCAGTAACGAGACGTCGCACGTCTTCACGAGTCTGTATCCCGGATCCACGTACTCCTTCACCATCAGAGCCAGCACGGTCAAAGGATACGGGCCGCCCGCCATCACGCAGTTCACGACCAAGATCTCACGTAAGAGCCGCGCCAGCCACGTTTCGCTGCGGTGCAGTGTGTGTGTGTGTGTGTGTGTGTCTCTCTGCTGTACTCATATGTCACCTGTCAATCATAACAGCGCCGCGCATGCCGGGATACGAGCAGGAGACGCCGCTGAATCAGACCGACAGCACGGTCACGGTCCTGCTGAAACCGGCCCAGAGCAGAGGAGCTCCCGTCAGGTGCGTCATCGTTCACACACACCTGCGCCGTAGAGTGTGTGTAGAAACACTCACATCAGCATCATTGTGATACAAGCTGTTATGGAAACAGAACTGTTTGCTTTATATAAAAAGCTTCAGTATCTTAAAAAAAAGAAAAAGTAAACAAATAACAACATACACTTGCCTGAATCAAACTATTTATTTATTTATTTATTTATTTATTTATTTATTTATTTATTTATTTATTTTCATCATCATGTTATGAAAACAGCACTGTTTGCTTTATCTAAAAAGCTTCAATTTAAAAATTTAAAACTGAATAAATAACATAAATTGGCCTGAATCAAACTATCTATATATTTATTTATTTATTTTATTTACATCATGTTATGGAAACATGTCTGTATTATATAAATGCTTCAATATTTTTTGAAAGTAAAAACAAAACAAAACAAAAAACTAAATAATAACTAAATAAATAACAACATAAACTGGCCTGAATCAAACTATTGTTCGTTTATTCATTTTCATCATCATGTTATGAAAACAGAACTGTTTGCTTTATATAAAAAGCTTCAATATCTTAAAGAAAAGTTTAAAAAAAGTATAAATAAATAAATAAATAAATAAATAATAAAACCTAGATAAAAAATAAAAAAACATAGACTGGCCTGAATCAAACTATTTATTTATTTATGTATTTATGTATTTATTTAATCATGTTTTATTGTACTGAGAATCATTTGTAAATATAGTATAAATTAAGTATAAATAATAAAAAAAAAATTATTTTAAAGTACACTTGTATTGCAATAGTAAAGTATTTTTGTCTTAGAGATTAATAATAATAATAATAATAATAATAATAATAATAATATTGATGTTGATATTTTAATAATTTTAGCCATCATTAATATACGTTTTTTTTGTTAATATTTTAATTGAAATTTTATCAATTTTTATATTTTAATTTTTTTGGTAATTTTGTTGTGTTTGTCATTTTTATTTTTACATGTCTGTCCAGTTTTTTTATTAAGTTTTAGTTTTTATTTTTAGTTTATTTAGTTTTAGTTTAGTACTTCAACTAACATAAAATAAGTTTATTTTTTATATTTTATTGCAGATGTTTATTTTATTTAAGACATCATTATTTATTATTATTATTATTATTATTATTGTTGTTGTTTTTTATACATTGTTTTATAAAATACGTTTAGTTTTATATTTTATTTTAAATAATATTTATTTTATGTAAATTATTATTATTATTATTATTATTATTATTATATATTTTTCTTTTTTGTACAAATTTAGTTTTAGTTAATAATAACAACCCTGGTTATATTACAATAGTAATAGATTTAAATAATAATAAAAACAAAGATTATTGTTGTTAATAATAATAATAATAATAATAATAATAATAATAATAATAATTATCATTATTATTATTATTATTATTATTATTATTATTATTATTATTATTATTATTCCCTTATTTTATGTCAATTATATAATCTCAGATGTCAGAGTTTGAGTTCATAAAGAAATACTTTGGCCATGGTCAAAAGAAACTAACTTAGATATACTGTTTGTCTGTCTTACAAATGATATTATTAATAATAACGATATATACCCCTCCTCAAAGCTCAGAAAGTACGGTCAAAGGTAGATGAACTGAGACTGTTAATGTGTTGTCAGTGTTTTGTATTTGTTTGTGCGTTTGCTCCCGGCGCGACGCTCTTCTTGTCTTTTGAAGAGAAGAACAAAGCGGATCTCTCACGCTGGAAACATCACGTCTCGTCCCGGTTTCTTTGGCTCAGAATCCTGCGGCGTGTGATTGCGGTCAAGCGCTCTTTTTGCCCAACATTTGATTGCTGGCGGATGGAGACGCAGGCGATTCCTCTCACGTCTGACTGATTCTCGGCAGCTCTTCGTGTGTGTTTGTGGCTGTGACGGTGACGTCTGCAGCTTCTTCATTATTCAGCAGATCGTTGCGGTCGAGGGTCGCGCGTAACGCAGAAAGTGAGGATAAAAGCCTCTGCGGAATGAACGCATGTAAATGTGAGTGTTATTGAAACGCTCTACATACAGACGATGTGATATGAGATCAGCTCAGCGCTTTTACTTATTACGGCGTTCGTCGCTCACAGCCGATCTAATGCTAAAACGGGCCTGAAAGCGCTTCGCTGGATCAGCGTGAAGCTGCTTCTAAAAGCTTCTATTGAGAGTCACAGAAACCTGGAAGCAGAAGTGCAGACGGCAGCGGGATAGCAGGGTCATGACGACTTTACCTCACCAGAAATGATCTTACAACTTTCTATAAAGGATATATACATGTTAGAACGTTAAAATGTACTTATTACCTTACTAATATTTGATGAACATTGTTGAGAGAAAAGGTTCGTAAAACAACATTTTCTGATCATCATGATGTTATTTGTACTTAAACGCTCTAAGAAATGTTTCTCTGTAACAGTTAAATAACGTTTTAATCACAAACTGTAAATCTTCTTATAATGTTAAAATTAAATTGTTACATTTTGATGAAAATACGGTTAGTAGAATACTTTAGGAAATTTTTTTGTTATATTTAAATAACGTCTAGTCATAAAAAAGTGGACATTTTAATAAATAAATCTATGAAGAATAAAAAATAAATCAATTTAAAAAAAAGAAATAAATAAATGTTTAAACAATGTTGCATTTTGGGTGAAATTACAATTAGTAGAATGTTGTAGGAAACATTTTTGTAACCTCTAAATAATGTTAGAATTGCAACATTTTAACATTTTAGAAACATTTCAAAACACATTTTTATGAACTAAATTTGTTAGCCGCTTAGTTTTAAATAAATTAAAAAAATAAAAATAAATAAATAAAAAATAAAAGTTGAAAAAAAAAATACTAATTAAAAATGGAAAATACAAATATAATAATTCTTTCAAAAATATTTAAAAAATAAAAATAAATAAATAAAAAAAAACACTGTACCAAAATCTATTTTGCAATATGGTTACTTTTGCTGGATATTTAACCAAAAATGATAATAATTATATTAATAATTTTTATGTTGTTTTGTAATGCAAATACTTAAACGTTCTTACATCAATAAACATTTCATTGACATGCGAAATGACAACATATTAAACCTTTTGGCCTAAGATATAATACTGCATATTATTTTATACAAATTGACTGTTTTATAAAGTGAAATACCCAATACTGTAATTACTAAAAATTTTATTGAAGTGATGTTTTTATTTATTTATTTTAATTATTATTTGAATAATTTATTATTTTTATTGTTATGAATTTTTAAAACTGATTTGTACTTAATTATATATATATATATATATATATATATACATATATATATATAATTTTTTTTATTATTTTTTTAATGTACATTTTACCCCAATTACTGTAATGCAAAAAGTTGTTTTATTATTTTATTTTATTTTATTTTATGTTATGTTATGTTATTTCATTGTATTTATTTTTATTTTAGTTTTGGTGTGTGTTTTTTGTCATTTTTACTAGTTTTTACTACATTTTTTAAAATTAATTAATTAATTTATTATTAATTATATTATGTAATTTTATTTTTATTTAAGTTATTTTGTTGGCTTATTAAAAAAAAAAAAAGTAAAAAAAAAAAAAAAAAAACTTTAACTAAAACTTTAACTAAAATTAACATTCTAATTTAAAATATTATTTAAAAAAAAAAAATCATAGATACTGAAATAGCAGTGGGTCAGAAGTAGATAGATGCTGTTGAATGTCTCAAGTCTTCATCCGGTCGTCTTCATCCTGAAATCGTGCTGAATGAATGCTGGTCTGATGGAAGCATGAATAAACCACACTGGTGTTTTTGCACTTCTGACTTTACGGTGAAATATTCAGACGCCATTCTTGTCCGAGGGCGTTTTAATGGAGGTGGACAGACGGGCGACAAAAGATGCTGTTAGAAGCGTCTCGCGAAACGCCTTGGGTCTGGAAACGCTTTCGCTTCCAGAGCGTCTTCATGCATGATTCAGAGCACAGGTGAGAAAACGGCGAATCCCGCGATCCCGCCTCGTCCCGTCATCTTAATTAGCGCTGGCAGGTCTCGGCGAAACGCACGTCTCGTGAGGGTGGGTTTTGTTTAGCGGTGGTGAGCGTGATGTCGCACATTAAGAAGGGGATTTGGCTTTGGGTGCATCAGACCAGCGCTTGAATAACAGCCATGTCACGCTATTAGCATCTGCGCTTCACCACGCTCTCAGATGCTCATTTACACTCTCATACTGTCAGCGCTTCATTCTTGAAATAAACAATAACTGAAAACAAATATTTAAAAATATAAATATTTTTTGGTCAGCTAGTTACCAAAGCAACATTTCTTATTTTCATTTAGTTCAACTTGATGCACTAAAATAACTAAAATAAATAAAATTAATGAAAATTATATAGAAATATATTTAAAAATATAAAAATGGAAAATGCAAGTATAAAAATTCATTAAAAATTATTTAAAAATTATAAAATAGCACTGGACCAAAATCAATATCGCAATATGATTATTTTTTGGCTAGAAATTAAACAAAAATAAAAATCAATAATTATAATCTTCAGTGCAAAACATCGTGTTCTTCCTCTATTATATTATATTATATTATTAGGTCAAAAAATTATATTTTGTATTTTAATTTTATATTGTTTTGTATTACAAATACTTTTTTGTAGTATAAATACATAGTAAATACAAGTAGAATACCTATTACTGTAATTGCTACACATTTTATTGAAGTACTATTTTAGAATTCTTTAAAACTAATTTGTACTTTTATTTATAAATTATTTTTATTCAATCATTTACATTTTACCCTAATTACTATATTTGTAATGCATAAAAATATTATTTTATTTTATTTTATTTTATTTTATTTAGGCATTATTCAAATTGAAAATATGGGACTTTATGCTCACAACAATTTTTCAATGAGCACTAAAAAGTATTTAAAAAAATTAATTAAAAATTGCATTTTACCCTAAATTTGCATTACTGAAATTCAATAAATAAATGAATTAATAAATTATCCTAATTACTGTACTGCAAAAAAAGATTGAATTTGATTTTTTTTTTTAAGCATTATTCAAATTGCAAATATACGTGACTTTATGCTCACAACAATTTTTCAATGAGTACTAAAAATACTTAAATGAAAAAAAAAATGAAATTGCATTTAACCCCAAATTTTCATTACTGAAATTCAATAAATAAATTATCCTAATTATTGTAATGCAAAAAAGATTTAATTTAATTTAATTCAATTTAATTTAATTTATTTTTAGCATTATTCAAATTGAAAATATGTGACTTTTTGCTCACAACATTTTTTCAATTAATACAAAAAAAGTATTTAAAAAAAAAAAAGTAAAATTGCATTTAACCCCAAATTATCATTGCTGAAATTCAGTAAATAAATAAATAAATGTAATTAAAAAAATTATGGGACTTCATGGATACAATATAATATATTATCTAAAGATATATATTTTTAAAAATTATAATAAATGGCATTTACCCTTGAATTCTCATTAAATAAATAAATAAATACATTCATCCATATTATTTATTTAAATTAGAAATGTGTGTGACTTCATGCTCACACAAAGGTTTGAATGAAGCCCAGTGCGACTCTTGTGAGAGGCGTGTGGCGTTACTCACCGTCAGCAGACTGAAACACAATGTCTGTATGTTGCTGACAGAAATCATGGGATGGAGACGGCGTTCAGGTGAAGCCAGGGGGAAATTAGAAAAGTGCCGAACAAAGTGGCGCAGCTGGATGAAAATAGAAACGTGTTTTTAAACGCTTTCACATTCCTGCTCTATTTTGGCAGAAATTGGTCACAGCTGGTTTGAGCCGAGGTGCTTTTATATGCGATGCGTGTAAACGTGAAAACACCGATGTGAGGTTAAACAGCATCTCGAACAGCAGATGTTTCATCCTCTTCATGAATGCGATTCGATTGCTTTGAGAGAATGTTCAATATGGGAAAACACTCATCTTAATTGAATGAGAGCATGTTTGCTGTGTTTTCCTCCGCTATTCCAGGCAGGATAAGATGTATTTTGGTGCGTGTGTATGTATATGTGTATATATATATGCTATATATTCTGTAATTATTACAATTGCAATTTATTTAGATTATTATTATTAATTTATTTATTTTAATTAAAAAAAAAAATACCCTAAATTCTGTAATGCAAAAAAATATTATTTTAAATCAATTTTATTAAAATTTTATTTATATTTTATATATATATATATATATATATATATTATATATTATATATTATATATATATATATATATATATATATATATATATATAATTTTTTTTTTTTAATAATAAGACTTAAAATTTTACCCTAAATTCTCATTACTGTAATGCAAAAAATATTTTATTTTTTGTTTGTATTTTATTTTAAATTGTAAATATACTGTAATTATTCAAGTTACAATTTAATTTAGATTATTACTATTTTCTAATTAATTAATCTATTTATGTTTATTTTAAAACAACCACATTTTACCCTAAATTCTCATTGCTGTAATGCAAAAAAATGTTTATTTTAATTAATTTAATTTAATTTAAAATTGGAAATGTGTGACTTTATGCTCAGTGAGTACAAAAAATGTTTAAAGGAAATTTAAAAAGTTTTTAAAAATGATAAGACTTGTAAATATAAATTGTAAAATATAAATACTAAAAATAATAATATAAATATACTGTAATTAATACAATTACAATTTAATTTAGATTATTATTATTATTATTATTATTATTATTATTATTATTATTATTATTATTAATTTTGTGTCATTTTAATTTTTATTTTAAAAACCACATTTTACCCCAAATTATTAAACTGTAATGCAAAAAAATATTATTTTAATTTAATTGAATTTTAATTTTAATTTATTTTAAATTGGAAATGTGTGTGACTTTATGCTCAATGAGTACAAAAAAATATATATTTCTTTAAATGATAAAAGACTTAAAATATTACCCTAAATTCTCATTACTGTAATGCAAAAACTATTTTATTTTATTTTATTTTATTTTTAAATTGTAAATATACTGTAATTACTATAATTAGAATTTAATTTAGATTATTATTATTTAATTAATTAATTAATTTTTATTTTAAAAATATCATATTTCACCCTAAATTCTCATTGCTGTAATGCAAAAATATTCATTTAATTTATTTTTAATTTTATTTTAAATTGGAAATTCATGCTCAGTGAGTACAAAAATATTTTAAAAAAAATGACTTTAAAACTTTAAAATTTACCCTAAATTCTCATTACTATTTCATTTTATTTTATATTTGATTTGATTTGATTTTAATTGGAAATGTGTAAATATATGAGCACAAATACAGCATATTAAATATTATAAAAAATAAAAAAAGATTGCCATTTTACCCTAAAGTCTTACATTGCAATGTTTAATTTAATTACATTTTTTGTATCATTTAGACAAAATATGTGTGACTTTATACTCATGGCATATGTGTGTGTGTGTGTGTGTGTGTGTGTGTGTGTGTGTTATTTTAAGCATTGTTTATATTGAATATGTGTGTGGCTTCACGCTCACGCCAGTTTTCCAATGAGCAGCACGGCGTCTATTTTGGCAGAAATTGGTCACAGCTGCTTTGCCTTTTCTATCTGATGCGTGTAAACGTGAAAACAGGAGCGCGAGATTAAACGGCATCTCGAACAGCAGATGTTTCACGCCGATCACGGATGCGATCGGATTGCTTTGAGCGAGCGTTCGACGGGAGCGCGTGGGCCCGAGCCGAGCGTGAGCGCGCGTTCGCCGTGTTTTCTGGCGTCTCCGGCTATTCGCGGCAGACGAGATGTATTCTGATGTCTGGCAGGACAACACACGTCTGGCACAAAGCGCCGGCCGGCGTAAGGGGATCAGCGTTAACGTTTGTCAGTTTCGCCGCTGTTTGCGCCCCCGCAGGAACCCGCGGCCGTTTGCGCGGTTTTTCTTGTGAAACGCTCCTCCGGCGTTCTGTTTTCCGCTCCGCCGAGTGGCTGTGAAAGCTCTATTTGTGGAGACAATGGCTCCTGCGCTCGTGCGGATTGTTCTCGCTCTCGTCCCCCGGGGCGCCGTGTTTCCGCCTCTGCTCTTTTCTCCGGCGTTTTTCCACTGCTATTGTTTCTTCAGGAGGGTTCGCTCTGGATCGGCGTCTCGGGAGAGCCTCGCGTATCTCGGCGCGTCGCTGATGATGACAGAAAGCGGCTTTTATTATTGCACGGATCATATGCTAAGAAATCTTTATCCTCTTTTGATTTCCCCAGGTCCTCTTAAAGAGCCGCAGAAGAAGCGCTCGTGCTGCTTTTACGGCCCCCGTTGTCATTTTATGATCGTTTTTTTGTTGTTTTATGGTATTTTGTTGCAAGTTGGTTTTTATTAACTTCTGACTTTTTTGGTAGAATTTTTGGTGAAACTTCAAATCATGTTTCACCCCATTCATTTTCTAAATTGAAATTATTTTTGTTATAAAGTCATATTTAAACCACTTTTTCCAATGAGTTCTTCATTTTTTAAATAAAAGATAATTATTTAAAAAAAAAAATCTAATTTTACCCTAAATTCTCATTGCTATAATACAAAAAGATTTATTTATTTATTTATTTTAAGTACTTTATAAAACATGTGTTATTTTACGCTCACAGCATTTTTACAGTGAGTACTTTTAATGAGTAATTTTTGAGTAAATTGAGTAATTTTTTTTTAAATTAAATTTTACCCAAAGTTCCCATTACTGTAATACAAAAAGATTTATTTATTTATTTAAAGTGTTTTTTTTTTTTTTTTTTAATGTTAGTTTATGCTCACAGCATTTTTACAGTGAGTACTTATTTTTTTTATTACTTTTTTAATCTAATTTTACCCGAAATTCTCATTACTGTAATACAGAAATATTTATTTATTTATTTATTTATTTATTTATTTTAATTATTTTGAATGTGTTCGTTTATGCTCACAACATTTTTACAGTGATTTTTTTTTTAAATTAAACAAACTATTTAAAAAAAAAATAAATAAAAAATATCAAATTTTACCCAAAATTCTCATTACTGTAATACAAAACATATTTATTTATTTTTATTTATTATTTAAATTGAAAATGTTTGTGGCTTTATGCTCAGACCAGTTTTCCAATGAGCACTTTTTTACATAAATTATTTTTATTAAAAAAAAAACTCAATTTACCCTTAATTCTCCTTACTGTAATGCATTTTTTATTATTTAAATTTATTAGTTTATTAATAAAAAAAATATTAGTTTTTTATTTTTAAATAATTATTTAGTTACTGTAATGCAAAACAGTGTGTTTCACTTTATTCTTTCAATATTTTATTATTTTATGATTTGAAAAGCAGCCTTCTAGCAGTAGTAATCCATGGCTTTGTGTTTTCCATTATGGGAGCTGCTGTCCTCCAGAATCCCACACTGATCCTCAGCAGGTGTAAATCTGTGGCAGCTTTATGAAAGAGGGAATAAATCAGGGATCTTAGAGATGCTCTTAAATCTGCTGAACACAAGCTGCTGATCGATACGTCCAGCGCTCGGCCTTAACTTCACATATATCACACTTACTATGAATGGCCTGAGCCAGAATCCTGAGCGACTCTCACTGACGCTCCTCGAACGCCTCTGAAAACACGACAACTAAAGGCCTGTGACTGTAGTGAACATCAGATGATCTGAAGGTGTGATTGGGGCTGCAGTGACCGTCTTTCTCTCTGTCTGTCTTCCTCTGTTGTTGTTGATGCAGCTTTTATTGGTTAGTTGTATTGTCCGTGTGCTGATTACGCGTTTCTAACGAGCATCCGCTCACATAGCGCTCCGGCCGCTTCCGGTTGCCATGGCTTCAGCTTCCTCCACGCTAATTAAAGGATGAGTTTGTGAGGTCGCTGATCCTGGAGGGTGCAATGAGTGAAGGTGACGGATGTGAGGAAGATTTACTGCGATTGAGTAAAACAACATGTCTGAAAACAAAGCAATTTACAGTAATATTTATAACAAATTTCAGTCATTATTACCTTATGTGACACTAACGGTTATTGTAAATTTATATTTATATAAAGCAAATTCCAAAAGTCTGCACTGACCACACTAAATCACTAAAACTTGTGTATTTATTTATTTATTTATTTATTTATTTATTTATTTATTATTTGTTTGTTTGTTTTAAAGCTGGAAAACACAGTTTTAGAATTTTGAAAAGTTATGGATATACCATTTTGTTTTGTTTTATTTTATTTTATTTTATTTTATTTTATTTTATTTTATTTTATTCAATTAAAGCTCTACAGAATTTGTTAGAATTTTGTGAATGATTTATTTATTTTATTTTATTTTATTTTATTTTATTTTATTTTATTTTATTTTATTTTATTTTATTTTATTTTATTTTATTTTATTTTATGGAAATCTGGAAAGCACCATTTTAGAATTTTGAAAAGTTATGGATAATTATACCATATTACTACAAATCACTAAAACCTATTAATTGAATGTATTTATTTATTTATTTGGCTGGTATGTTATATGTACTAATTTAGTTTATAATATATGTACTAAACCTAGTTGGTTATTTTATTTTATTTTATTTTATTTTATCAATCAAAGCTGGACAGATTTTGTTAGAATTCTAAAACCTGTGGATGATTTATTTATTTATTTAGCCAATTTTATTTTATTTTATTTTATTTTATTTTATTTTTCAATTGAAGCTGGACAGAATTTGTTAGAATTCAGTCTAAAACAGTTTTAGACTTTTGAAAAGTTAGGAATTACATTATATACTACATCACTAAAAATCACTAAAACTTCAAAACAAATAAGTTTATTTATTCAATTTATTTATATCAATTCATTTATTTATTTTCAATTTAGAAACGTTAGGTATTATATGGTAAAAGATGTTAACACGAATAAAAAAAAATCATATGCATGTTCTTATATTTGTAATAGAGGAAATATATTTAAATTGAATTCAACAGACACATTCTGCTGGTGGTATCAGACTTTTAAGATCCTCTGTGAATTCAAATAGTTGCACATGTAAATAATATCTGAATATTCATGAGCGTAATGTTCATATTCATAATCTGCATGACAGTATGTGTTAATGACTTCTTAATGAAAGACATATACTGAGTGCTAAGAATGAATCTGCAGGAAGTGTTTGTGTTTGCAGTCGCGTTCACAGCTTGTTTCTGAAAAATGAAGCGTTTTCCTGATGATGATGTGATTGTGGTTCACACGGCCGATGTGTGTTGGAGTGTGTCGGTGTGTGTCTGCGGTTCAGCTGAAGGCCTGTAGATCACAGCGGTCGGTGTCATATCTGTAAAGTAATGGCTGGCCTTTAAGTCGGCAGTAAATCTTCAGAAAAGCCTTGTTCTGCTCTTTAGCAGCTGAATTATTCTCTGCTGACGCTCCAGATCTGCCCTTTGTTCTTCTCAGCACCGACTCGCCATTAAACATCTTATCACTCGCCTCTCTGTCTCTAATTAATATTTGATGCCGTCTGATCCAAACAGTCTCTGTAGTTGTGTAGAAACACAGGTTAAACTTAAAAACATTATTTAAAAAAAAGCAAAATCAAATAAATAAATTAAATAAATAAATGAATAAATATTCCATTCAGTTTTATTACTTATATTATTTTTTCTAATATTTTTATTTATTTTAAATATTTATTTTAGACGATTTGATTATAGATACCATAAAAACCTGATTTCCCCCCCAGAACACAGGCTTATTTTGGTTTCTGCCGAATGTAGGAGTTTGACCTTCTTTCGCTGGAGGATCTGCTCGCTTTCAGCAGATTTACAGCTGAGCATCATGTAGGCGATTAGCGAATGAGAAAATGATTCCCGAACAAAGTTATTGATTCTATTAACCTTTGTGAAATAATTCATCCGTGTCTGATTAACCTAAAGCCCTCTTAATTCAATTATCAATCAGTCTGGGATAATGTTCAGCTAATTGCACCAATCACGCGTTTTAATTGCGGGTTCGTTTGAAAGAGTCGACCCGTTTTGACTTCACTGCTGCTGTTGTGAACTGAAAACTGAGAAATGAGCTTATGATAGAAAACAGAAAACAGAAAACACAATAAATATCAAATGTTTTTTAAATGACATCAGTTTGATAAAATACAAGAGATGGATAAAATGATAGATGATGGATGGATAGAAGGATAGATACCTGTAGATAGGGGGATGCTAGATGAATGAAGGATAGATGGATAGATAGAAGATGGATGGTTGGATGAATAGATGGATAAGAGTTGGATGGATGGATGGATGGATAGATGATGTTTTGATGGTTTGGATGGATGGACTGATAGGTGGATGGATGGATGATGGTTTGGATGGATGGATGGATGATGTTTTGATGGTTTGGATGGATGGACTGATAGGTGGATGGATGGATGATGGTTTGGATGGATGGATGGATGATGTTTTGTTGGTTTGGATGGATGGATGGATGATGGTTTGGATGGATGGATGGATAGATGGATGGATAGATGATGTTTTGATGGTTTGGATGGATGGACTGATAGGTGGATGGATGGATGATGGTTTGGATGGATGGATGGATGATGTTTTGTTGGTTTGGATGGATGGATGGATGATGGTTTGGATGGATGGATGGATAGATGGATGGATAGATGATGTTTTGATGGTTTGGATGGATGGACTGATAGGTGGATGGATGGATGATGGTTTGGATGGATGGATGGATGATGTTTTGTTGGTTTGGATGGATGGATGGATGATGGTTTGGATGGATGGATGGATGATGGATGGATAGATGATGTTTTGATGGTTTGGATGGATGGACTGATAGGTGGATGGATGGATGATGGTTTGGATGGATGGATGGATAGATGATGTTTTGATGGTTTGGATGGATGGACTGATAGGTGGATGGATGGATGATGGTTTGGATGGATGGATGGATGATGTTTTGTTGGTTTGGATGGATGGATGGATGATGGTTTGGATGGATGGATGGATGATGGATGGATGGATGGATGGATGGATAGATGATGGTTTGTTGGTTTGGATGGATGGATGATGGATGGATGATGGATGATGGATTGATAGATGAATAATGGTTAGTTGACCAGATGGAAGGATGATGGATGGATGGGTGATGGTTTGTTGGTTTGGATGGATGGATTGAAAGGTGGATGGATGGATGGATGATGGATGGATGGATGGATGGATGGTTTGTTGGTTTGGATGGATGGATGGATGAATGATGGTTTGGATTGATGGATTGATAGATGGATGGATGGATGATGGATGGATGATGTTTTGTTGGTTTGGATGGATGGATTGAAAGGTGGATGGATGGATGGATAGATGATGGTTTGTTGGTTTGGATGGATGGATGATGGATTGATAGATGAATAATGGTTAGTTGACCAGATGGAAGGATGATGGATGGATGGGTGATAGTTTGTTGGTTTGGATGGATGGATGGATGGATAATGGTTAGTTGACTGGATGGATGGGTGATGGAAGATGGTTGGTTGGATGGATGGATAGATATAAAGGGATGGTTGAATGGATGGATAAATTGATAGCTGGATGATGGTTGGTTGGTTAGTTGGTTGGTTGGATGGATGGATGGATGGATGGATGGATAATGGTTAGTTGACTGGATGGATGGATGATGGATTGAAGGATGGGTGAATGGATAGATTGATAGAATGACAGACGGATCACCGTGTGCTGGTCTGACTGTAGTAAACAGGAGTGTGTTGTGTGATCTGTGAGTGTGTCGTGTTCAGGAGTGTTCAGAGTGCGGCTCCGTCTCTCGTCACGCTCGTTTGTCTGCTGTGTTTCTGCATCAGCTGGATTTGTAGGAAGTGCAGGAAGAAGTCCGGCCGTAATAACGCGGCCCGTCGGCCGGCGGCTCGTGATTTCACCTTCATTTGATTTGTCTCGGCGCGTCTCAGACGGCCCATATCCTCGCTAAGACTCCGGCTCTGGCTTTCCTTATCCGCCCGGAGAATTGGAGAAAAAAAGCCTCCCATCCGTCTTTTCGTATTCCATTATTTCTCCTCCGTATCGAGCGCGCCGAGACCCGACTCTGTAATTTCGCTGCTGTTTGGCTCTTTTTCTCTGGGCTTGAGCAGAAATTCAGCTTGCGTGTCAAAGTTCAGCGTTTTAATATCTGAGAATAGCGAGGCAGGACTGCGATCCGGTTTTATTTCATACTGTTTAAATCCCCCGCAGATGGATCTGGCCGCTCGGCGCCGTAAATTAGACGGTTCTGTCGCGAGCCTCGGGCCGCCGGCTTTAGCCAGTTAATTAAATGTGTTCAGAGGAAGACTCTTGGCTAACATCGCGGCGCCGGTGCCGGTCCAGCGCCGGCCGCCAGCGGATTATCCCGGCTAAACACTGTCCTGTTGAAGCAAACATGGAGTCGGTGTGTTTTCCAGGAACCGGCGCTGATTCTCCAGCGTTACGCACTCATATGTTTCTGCTGAAGCCATTTGGCTGATGTGTGCTTGTGATTTGCCAGTCAGATTTGATTGATAAGAATCACAGTGAAACGGCAGATTCTACTGGAAGCTCAAACGTTCTTGCACATAATACAGGTGTTGTGTCAGAACACCATTACTTGCAGTATATATATATATATATATATATATATATATATATATTTTTTTTTTTTTTTGCATATTTTTAGGTTACATATTTAATATTTTTATATAATTTAATATATATAGGAATTATTATTAAAACATTTTACATTACATAGTTTATACATTATTTATTTGATATATAATTAATGTTATTTAATTTTTAATTTATATATTTACTTATTTATTCCTTATTTATTTATTTATTTATTTATGTAAATATAGATAGACAAGTCAGTTATATTATATTTGTATAGTTACAGTTATAGTATATATAATATATTTTCAATTTTAAAATATTTTTTATAATATATTTGTATAGAATTTATCTGATGTCACTTTTTAAATTATTTCTTCGCATATTTTTAGATTACATATTTTATATTTTTATCATATTTAATTTATATATTAGCTATTTTTGAATAGGTTTTAAAAGTTTTAAATTACATATTTTATATATTATGTGATTTTTTTTTTTTTTTTTTTATAAATAATGTTATTTTTTTATGCATGTTTTTATTTACTTATTTTACATATAAATAATAATGTCCTGAAATGTTTATTCATATATTTTGTATATTTTTATATTACACATTTTTTTTTATTTATAACGATCATCCAGTCAGTAAAAAAAAAAAATCTATAATATATATATATGTGTATAAAATAAAAATAAAGAAAAGAATTCGCAGAAATGATTATATTAGATTTATATTATTTTAGTTTTGTAAATATTGCTCAGTCACATTTTTGAGTGACTTTTTTTTTTTATTGTATTTCATTGTATTTGACAAGTATATTTCCAGTTGGTCCTCAGAATTGTGATTTCGCTCACGTTGTTCCCGTGTGTTTGTCCTGTAGTGTGTATCAGGTGGTGGTTGAAGAGGAGCGTCCGCGTCGTTCTCAGAGAGCGGCTGAGATCCTGCGCTGTTATCCCATTCCCGTCCACTTCCAGAACATGTCCGCGCTCAACTCGCCGTACTACTTCACCGCCGAGTTCCCGGCCGCTCGCATCCAGGCGCCGCTGCCCTTCACCGTCGGAGACAACCGCACCTACGACGGCTACTGGAACCTTCCTCTGCTGCCGCACAAGAGCTACAGCGTCTACTATCAGGCCGTCAGCACGGCCAACGGGGTGAGAACGCACTGAAACACACTACGATCACTGAGTAAAGCAGCAGCAGATGATTGAGGAATCATTCCTGTCTGGAGCTCAAACAAACACTCAACTTTAGTACTTTAGTGCTGGTAAACAAGAGTGACTGTAATCCTAAACTCATCACACACTTATATCAGCATAATGTAATTGTCTTTGAAGGAGAAAAACAGTGGTTATATGAGAGAAACTCAAGCAGGTAATTAGCAGCCAGCGGGCCGAGAATAATTTAAACGCTGCCCTTTACAACGAAACCAGACTCCATTTTTTATTGTTATTTATTGCGACGCAGCCTTAAAGTGGAACCTTTTCTCACTCTGATGCAATTAAAATAGCAGCATAGTTATATATAGTGTTATATTATTTATTTTATATGTAAATAATCAATTTATGTTCTGCGTTCATATATTTACATATTTATCTGTTTTTAAATATGTATACATATAAAATATTTTTATTTATTTATTTATTTGATTATTTATTTATAGTGTTGGACATATACAGTGGTATTTCTGAATGTGACAAATGTGCACATATTTATTTATTTTATATATAAATATTTATTTACTTTCTTAATTTAAATATTGTTCATTTATATATTTTCAGTTTTATATTACACATAATAATAATAATAATAATAATAATAATTCTTGTTATTGTTATTATTATTACATTTATGTTATGTTTTTTATTTTAAAAATACTTTTACATACTTTTTACTTTATTTATTTATTTATTTATTTAAACACACCATGGTACATTACCAAAAACCAAGGAACTACCATGGTAAAATGAGCAATAAATAAATAAATAAATAAATAAATAAATATATATATATATATATATATATATATATATATATATATATATATATATATAGGAACTATCATGGTAAAATGGTAAAAAAAAATTTTTTTATTTATTTATTTAAGATTTGTATATTTATATTTATTTTTATTTTTTGTTATATTAATAATGTTATTGATGATACTATTATTATATTCATATAATCAGTCTATATAAGTATAATATAATAACAATAAGAAAAGTAAATAATTCACTGAAATATATAATTAAAATAATACCTGGATTATTTCAGTTTTATATATTATTTATTTACATATTTATTTATTTTATTTATTTATTTTTTTACCATCAATTATTACCAAGAATAAATTTATTTATTTATTTATTTAAGTGGCTAAAATTATCTGTATTAATATAATAACAAAATATAAAAATAAATAAAATGTAAAATAATTTAAATAAAATAATATACTGAAAGACTTCAGGTTGTGGATTTGAGTAAATAGCGTAAGACTCTTGCGATATAGCAGCATCTTCTGTGGCCGTGATGAATGGCGTGCTCCGGGTCAAGTGTGCTGTGTTTTGGGCTCATTGCTGTAAAATAATGTTTCCAGCGTTCTTCTCGTCGCATGCTGCTGTTCTTTAATTGCTCCCAATTAGCAGAGCGCCAGCAATTACAGGAGGCAGTTTCTGTTCTCCCGGGTGACGCTCGTTTACAGAGAAACAGAAGTCGACGAGAGCACGACTGACCTTCAGCGCTTCAGACGCTCTTCCTCCTCCAATTATTTCCTTTCAGAAGTCCCACATTTATTTGGCTTCTTCAGTGTCTGCACAACAACCGCGCTCGATGTTTTGGCAAGGTCGGATTACGGCCTGCCGTCTTCAGATGCTTATTAGCAGGTTTAGAGTTCATCTTTTCTGTGCTCGTGTTGAAGGAACATCTGCAGGAATCTGTGGATCTGAATGAAGGGTTTATTAACAGCACTGGAATGTAAAAAAGCAGCTGAATGTGAAGAATCTGCAGAGATCTTCATATAAAGGATAAAGGATCTGCTCTAAAAAACATAAAACTAGGAAAACACATGTAGTCAGAACAGATCCGGTATGCCTTTCAGCAAATTTGACTTAAGGAAAAAAAAAAAAAAAAAAAAAAAAAAAATATATATATATATATATATATATATATATATATATATATATATATATATATATAATAATAATTATTATTATTATTATTATTATTATTATTATTATTATTATTATTATTACATTGATTCATTTATTTACTTTTTTTATACTTTATTTATTTATTTAAATAAATGTACCATGGTATATGACAAAAACCATGGAACTACCATGGTAAAATGTGCAAAAGCTAAATAAATAAATTAATTAATTAATTAAAATACAAAATAAGTTAATAATTATATATAAAATTGTATTATATATAATAAGAATGTGGAGAATCTGCAAAAATTCTTTATTTTATGTAGTCAGAACAGACCCAGTATGCCTTCCAGCAAATCTGACTTGCAGGTTTAATAATAATAATAATAATAATAATAATAATAATAATAATAATAAATATTATTATTATTATTATTATTACGCTTATTTTAAATTATATACTTTATTTATTTATTTATTTATTTATTTATTTATTATTTAAATGCATCATGGTACATTACCGAAAACCATGGTTTTATTATTATTATTATTATTTATTATTATTATTATTATTATTATTATTATTATTATTAATACATTTATTTACAATTTTTATAATAATTTTTATAAACTGAATTTATTTATTTAAATACAACATGGTAAATGACCAAAACCCATGGTTTGTTTATTTATTTATTTATTTAAATGCACCATTGTACATGACCAAAAACCATGGAACTACCATGTTAAAATGTGCAAAAGCTAATAAATAAATAAATAAATAAATAGTATTATATATATATATATATATATATATATATATATATATATATATATATATATATATATATATATATATATATATATATATTACTGGTCTATCTTTATAAAATTTCCATGCTACTTTCACGGTGTATCTGAAAAGCCATAATATAATTGATAATAATATAGTGGTAAGATGGCTTTAGCTGGTTTTGCATCTGAACTCTTCATATATATATATATATAATGTTCATTATTTATTAATATATATAACACAACATATGTAAAACAATATAAAGTGATCTAAAATGTGTTGCATTATTGTTATTGTGTCCGGCTGTGGTTGAAGAGGCTGAATCTGCAGGCAATAAAAGTGAAGTGAGGACGACGTCACATTAAACGCTCGACTCGGAGCTTCAGCTGTTCACGGATGCATTATTAACACTCCAGTCTAATTGGAAATTAGAATTATCAGCCATCTCTCTTTTTTATATGCAAATTGACCCTAATGAAAAGGCGATCCTTTATTTCAGCGCAGGAGAGAGAGACGCTTCGCCGTTAGAGGATTCACGGTGTCTAATTGGAGCCTCTCGGCCCACAGCGAACACGTGTGTGCGTGCGTGTGTGCGTGTGTGTATGCATGTGTGTATGCATGAGTGTGTGCGCGTGTGTGTGTGTGTGTGTGACGAACATCTCTTACGCTGCTTTACTCTGTTATAAAACACCTCTTCTAGATGTGTGTGTGCATTATAATACCTGTGTGTGTGTTTGTGCTGTGTAAATATGTGCTTGGCGTGTGTGTGTGTGTGTGTGTGTGTGTGTGTGTGTTTGAGTGTTGTTTGCTCTCTGCAGACTCGCGGTAAGGTCAGGTAAAGCGTCTTCAGAAAGAGGCTTATTAGAGAAAACGAGCTCCGGCCGACGCTCCGGGGATCCACACGAGCCGCTTCAGATCAAACTTCTCGTGGCCTTTTGGTGTTTATCAGCACAAACGTCACGGCGTACTGAGATTCGGCCGTTTAGAGCATGTTACGGGGCACGGCGGTCACGAAAACGCACAAATATCATGGAAAATGAGCAAAATCTATTTTCTCTGCGCTGAAATAGTTTTATAGTCTTTTGCACAATAAGTATAAATACAAAAAATGATCTAATACAAAATATAACGATTCATATTATACAATAATTATAATTATTTTTATACATTCCAGTAAACATTTATTTATAAACAATCACAACTATTTATTTAATGATATATATATAATCAGTTATTTTATTTTATTTTATTAGGTATTTCATAAGTGTTAATTTTTGGATTTATTTTCTCTTTTCAATTTAATTTTAGTTTTTCATTTTAGTAATTTTATGTGATTTTGTTATTTTTATTAGCTGTTTTTAATGTCTGTATATTCATATTAATTTTATTCCAGTTTTAGTTATTTTAGTACATAACGAAAATATCATTTACTTCATATATATATATATATTCCTGTCAATTGTTTATTAGTTTTTGTATTTTTGTATTATTTTTGTATTTTTTCTTTTTTTACAATTTAATTTGTTTTTAATTTTAGTAATTTTGTGTGATTTTTATTGTTTTTATTAGCTGTTGTTAATGTCCATATATTCTTATTAATTTTATTTCAATTGTAGTTATTTTAGTACATGAAGAAAATTATATAATTTTTTTTTTCATAAATGTATATATTTTAAGTTTTTGTCATTTTAGTACAGAAAAAAAGATATCATTTATTTCGTAAATGTGTGTGTGTGTGTATATATATATATATATATATATATATATATATATATATATATAATTATTTTTTTTTTCCTGTCAATTATTTAAAAAATGTATTTACAATTATTTAGATAACATTATTTAAAAATATTTACTTTATTTATTTTTTTTATTTAATCTTAGTTTTTAATTTTAGTATTTTTGTGTGATTTTGTCATTTTTATTAGCCGTTTTTAATGTCTAAATATTCTTATTAATTTTATTTCAGTTTTAGATATTTTAGTACATGAAGAAAATGATATCATTTATTTCCTTTAAATTATTGTACATTTTTAATTACTTTTTATTTTTGTATTTATGTTCTTTTTTCAATTAATTTAAATTTTTGTTTTTAGTTTTAGTAATTTTGTGCGATTTTATCATTTTTAATAGCTGTTTTTAATATCTATATATTTTTAATTTTTTTTACTTAATTTTAGTTTCATTTTTTGTGATTTTTATTAATGTTTCCATGAATAATAGCTTCTGCCGTCTTTATTTGTAAGACACGAGCGCTGCGTAACCAGTAAACTGGAAAACTAGTTCGATGCTCTCGTTTGCTGAAACTCTGAACTTACGGCAGTATAGTCTGGCGTTCTGCGTCTCGTTTCCTGTAAAATGTCCCGCCGGCCGTCGCAGGAGTCTGATGGAAGTGAGACCACACAGCGTTTCTGGAACAGCAGCCGCTGCTTTTCCATCTAGTGCGTTTTACGCTCAAACTAAGCAGCGGATTCGTGTTTCTGTGGAGCAGAAGCGGCTCATGAAGCGTCTGCTGCTGAGATTCAGTGCTGTCTGGAGGCCTTTTCTCATTTGCTCAATCAGTAGCACTTGTCTGGTTGCATATAAACGGCCTAAAAAGCAAAATCAATTTACTTGAGAAGCAGAATTGCGTGAGATAATCAGCCTTGTTTTCAGAGAATATATCTTCAATCAAGTTCATTTGTTTCATTGTGTTGTTTTGTTAAGCATAAATCTCACTGGTGTCATTTTAGTATCACTGAGATATATTTATCACTGGTAATATTTTGAATACGTTTTTATTTTTGTATTTATTTTCTTGTTTTTAATTTTAGTAATTTTGTGTTTGTCATTGTCTATATATTCTTATTAATTTTATTTGAGTTTTAGTTATTTTAGTACATGAAGAAAATGATATTATTTATTTAGTGAATGTATATATTTTTTAATTTTTCCTGTCAATTTCTTTTTCAGTTTAATTTTAGTTTTAAATTTTAGTATTTTTTAAAGCATTTTTTGAACTGCTTTTAATGTACTTTTTTTTGTATCTATTTTTTCAATTAATTATTATTATTTTTTTTAATTGTAGTAATTTTGTGTGTTTTTTGTTTTGTTTTGTTTTTATCGTTTTATTAGCTGTTTTTGATGTCTATATATTCTAATTAATTTCAGTTTTAGTTATTTTAGTATTGTTCAATTTATTAGTTTTTATTTTTTGTATTTTTCTTTTTCATTGTTTTAATTTTTAGTTTTTAATTTTAGTAATTTTGTGTGATTTTATAATTTTTATTAGCTGTTTTTATTGCCTATATATTCTTGTTAATTTGATTTCAGTTGTAGTTATTTTAGTATATAAAGAAATTTTTTTTTCCTGTCAATTTCAGTTTAATCTTAGTTTTTAATTTTAGTAATTTTGTGATTTTTTTTTTTTTTTTTTTTTTAATCATTTTTATTAACTGCTTTTAATGTCTATATATTCGTATTCGTTTTATTTCCATTTTAGTTATTTTAGTACATGAAGAAAATGATATCATTTATAGATATATTAGATATATTTTTTTCCTGTCAATTATTTTATTATTTTTTTGTTTTTATTTATTTTCTTTTTTCGGTTTAATTTTGTGTTTGTAATTTTAGTAATTTTTGTGCAATATTTTTTATTTTTTTATTTTTTTTAATCATTTTTATTAGTGGGTTTTTAATGTCTATATATTCCTTTCCTTTTAAGTTCCGTTTTAGTTATTTTAGTAGTTTTTTTTTTTTTTTTTTTTTTTTTTTCTTAATTTAAATTTTAGTACATTTTTAACAGTAAAAAGGCCTAATAACAGTATACAATAAGTTGGCCTAATAACAGCAACAAATTCTGGTTTTAAAGTAAATTGTTCTTGGTTTAAGGAATTTGATGTATTCTTAGAGGGAAACTAGGCAAATGGTCTGCAAAAGATGTTGTTAAGATATAAAACGAAGACTTAAGAAACACATTCATTGTTGTGCATCAGTGTTTGCATCTCATGTGACACAAAACTAATGCTTTCCCCTTTTACCTCTGTCTCTCTCTCTCTCTGTCTCTCGTCTCTTGCAGGAAACTAAGATCGATTGTGTTCGCGTGGCCACTAAAGGTGGGTCTGTGTGAGAGTAATCGAGTGCACTGATTGAAACATGTTCCCTAAAGCTGAACAGCTCTGCCAATGATTCCAGCATGTCTGCACAAATGACTGCGGCTGTGCTCCTGACGGAGAAACTCACCGCACACCGATCACTAACACATCTCTGTACTATATGAAACACAATGCATTATGATAAACCGTCGAGGTTTCAGACAGTAGTAAGTAAATAAGCTTTACTTCAGGCACGTCTGATCACAGCAGATAAAGAGCGCAACAGTCTGGAAGCCAAAATCCTTCATTTTTTCCAGATTAACTTACAAAGACAGACGTACTTCGGTCATTAATCAGTGGTAGTTTTTAGATGATTGCATTTAACAACATTGTTCCTGATGGAAAAACTACATTTCCCATGATTCTGAGAAAATCTCCAAAAATCAGACGATCAAAACAAGTGAATCACAACAAAAAACTGTTTATCTCCCTTCCCTACGCTCTTAAACTACTTATGTATATTATATAATAATACTATATACACAATCAACAGCTTTAAATCAAGTAGTTTTATATTTATTCTTAGTTTTATTCAATCATTGTCATTTGTAATAAGTTTGGAGTCTCAAACCTTTATCTTTTTGTCAGTTTTTTAAGTATTTTTTTTATTTCAAAGCAAAGTAATATTGCACTTAAAATGATATATATGATATTGCAAAATGATGATTTTACTCCAAAGTTAAGAAATTATATTTTGCATAAAGATTTTGCATTTTCCTTGAAAAAACATAATTTTAAAATAATAATAAAAAATTAGCATTAATAAATAAAATAGAATGCATAAATGAAACAAATATAAATATATATATATTTTTTTATAAATAAATGTATTAAAAAATACAAATAATATTTTTATTATTTATTTTATATACTATGGTAATATTTGTTTAATGACTTCATGCATATTTAAATTAAATAAAAACAAACTATTTTAGTAATATTCAAAAATAATCATTGTGAAAAACTTCAAAAGTAAAACAGAATTACAATAGTCTAATAATAATGTAAAATGTGTTTAATTGTCATGAAAACACATTGCTTATTGCTATTCTTCATGCTTTTAAAAATAGATGTAATTGTCTGCAAAATAAAAAAGTATTAAAAATAAATAATATTTTGCATAAATATTTTGCAATTTCCTCAAATTTACTGTAATGCAGAAATAAAATGTTTTAATTTACTTTTTATATCATAGTAATATTTGTTTTAATAACTCTTTGTTTTTAATGCTATGTAGTAATGTCTTAAAAGATAAGAAGAATCCACTGTAAAAGTAAAACAAAATTGCAGTAGTGTAATATAATGTAAAATGTGTTTAATTGTCATGAAAACACATTACTTATTGCTATTCTTCATGCTTTTAAAAATAGGTGTAATTGTCTTAATGCAAACTAAAAAATAAATAATAAAAATGAATTATATTTGCATAAAGATTTAGCCTTTTCCTCAAATTTACTGTACTGTAATGTGAAAATAACAATGTTTTTAATTTACTGTTTATATCACGGTAATATTTTTTTTTTTATAACTTTATGCTTATTTAAATGCTATGTAGTAATGTCTTTAAAAATAAGAAGAATCAGCTTTAAAAGTCAAACAAAATTGCAATAGTGTAATATAATGTAAAATGTGTTTATTTCTCATGAAAACGCAATGCTTATTGCTATTCTTCATGCTTTTAAAAATAGATGTCTTAATTACACCTATTAAAGTATCAAAAATAAATGATATTTTACATAAATATTTTGTAATTTCCTCAAATTTACTTTAATGCAAAAATAACAATGTTTTTAATTTACTTTTTATATCATAGTAATATTTGTTTTAAATGCTATGTAGTAATGTCTTAAAAAATAAGAAGAATCAACTTTAAAAAAGTAAAACAATTTTGCAATAATGTAAAATAATGTAAATTGTGTTTAATTGTCATGAAAACGCTAAGCTTATTGCTATTCTTGTCTTAATGCAAACTAAAAAAAATAAATATTAAAAATAAATAATATTTTGCATAAATATTTTGCATTTTCCTCAAATGTACTTTACTGTAATGCAAAAATAATGTCTTTTTTTTTTAAATAACTTTTTTAATAACTTTTTTTTTATAACTTTAATTTATGCTTATTTTGTAATGTCTTAAAAAATAAGAAAAATCAACTTCAAAAGTAAAACAGGTGTGATTTTCTTAATGCAAAACAATAAATAAATTAAATCACACACAAAAGTCCTTGACTCTTTAATGATCTTAAGTGGAGGGTAGTTTAATCAGAACGAACGAAACATTTGGTCTCATTGAAAGCACAATCACAAAATGCGATGTTACACAGCAGAAGTGAGCGTTTAGACGCAGAGTTCGACGGCTCTGAGGGGAATCATCTCACGACGCGACAGATGGAGAATCGCTCCGATGAAAACTCGATGGCTTCACGTACGGCGCCGGTGTTTTTGTGTTTTTTGACCTCTGGTGGACCGTTAGAAGACTTCGGGCGGCAGTTAGCGAAGCACGGGCCTTTTCTCGCCGCTGTTTGCGATTTAATTGAGCACAGATGGCGCATAATCTATTTTCCTGTCTACGTGCCACGTCTCTAATGGTGTCAAGCCTGTTCGATGCAAATGAGAGTTTGTGGCTTTAGTTTCGAAGACGGTCGTGAACACCAAACCCGTCTGACGCACACAATCCTCTATTGTTTGTCCAAATTAAAAATGCATCGACTGAAACGCTTTTGCATGAGCTCTAGCGGTTGCGCTCTATCCCTGTCGATCAGAACACACGCAGACAGGTTTTAAACGCTCTGTAGGTCATAAATAACACACGTGAAGGGTAGATGTTTAGTGTTTTAGACGTATGTGTCAGAAATGTACATGCAGTAATTGACTGACCTTCAGTGTCCAGCTGTTATTACTCACTGAGCATGTGAATAAAATCTTTCTGTCTTTCTCAAGCTCTTTTCCAAAGCCCTCGTGAGCCGCCGCTGCATCAAACTGAAATACAACCTCAAAGGTCGTGATCCGGATCACTACATAGGCAGCACAGCCGCTCATTAGGGATTTGCATTAGTGTGTTGCTAAAAAAAAAACAATGTCATACTTAAAAAAGCACATTGAACACACAAATATCAGATGAAATAATCAGTTTACAATGAGATTTGACTGTTTCTATTGGTTTGTGGTCTTACATGAAATATTTATAATCAAAGTTTCTCCTGACTTTGAAGTTTACATTCTGCCGTTGACTTTTCTGCATGTTAAAGCCGAAATAAAAAATATTAGATAAAGTAGAAATGCAATTAATGTCATAATTATAAAAAAATAAAATAAAATAAAAAAAATAGAAATTGACATACTGGGTCATAATTATGAGGAAAAAAAGTCAAAATTGATGTAGTAAGTCATGATTCAAAGATAAAAAAGTAACAATAGAGAAAAGGACAAATTATGAGAGAAAATGTCACAAATAAGAAAAAGCCAAATTATGACATAAAGTCATAGTTATGAGATAAAAATTCAGAATTGAGAAAAATCTAATTTACGAGATAAAAATCATAAATATATGAAAAGAATCAAATTATGACATACTAAGTCATAATTGTGAGATAAAAAGTCATAACTGAGAAAAAAAAAAACTAATTATTAATAAAAAGTCATAATTAAGAAAAAAATAAATTGTGAGATAAAAAGTCAAAATTCAGAAAAAAAAAATTATGAAATAAAAAGTCATAATTAAGAAAAAAATAAATGATGAGATAAAAAAGTCATAATTAAGAAAAATCTAATTATGAGATAAAAAAAAAAAAATCATAAACAGAAGAAAAGGACCAAATTAAAACATAATTGTGAGATAAAAAGTCATAATTGAGAAAAAAAAAACTAATTATGAGATAAAAAGTCATAATTAAGAAAAAAAATAAATTATGAGATAAAAAAATCATAAACAGAAGAAAAGGACCAAATTAAAACATAATTGTGAGATAAAAAGTCATAATTGAGAAAAAAAAAACTAATTATGAGATAAAAAGTCATAATTAAGAAAAAAAACAAATTATAAGATAAAAAGTCATAATCATGAGATTGAAGTCACTGATATGGCAAAAAGAGTTCAAATGATGTCATACCAAGTCATAACTGAGAAAAATCAAATTATTAGATAAAATCATGAATATGAGAAAAGGGTCAAATTATGACATACTATACATACTGTGAGATAAAAAATCACAATTGAGAAAAACTCAAATTATGAGATTAAAACCATTAATATGATGCAATGAAAATAAATAAATAAAAATAAATAAAAACTCAAAAGTGAAATATGTTAATGCATTGGTAAAAATATTTTCATTTTTTAAAAATAATAATATAAATAAAATAACATAAAAATATATTAAAAAAAAAACATATTTTCAGTTGCTATTTGTAAGTCGTAATTGTGAGATAAAAAGTCATAATTGAGAAAAATCAAATTATAAGATAAAAAGTCAGAATCAAGAGATTAAAGTCATTGAAATAAGTTATGTCATACCAAGTCATAATTATGAGATAAGTCATAATTGAAAAACAAACAAACAAAAAAAAGATAAAATCATAAATGTGAGAAAAAGGTCAAAACGATGACAGACTGAGATACAATTATGACATTTTTTAAAAAAGTAAAAGAAAAAAGGTTATGACATACCAAGTCATGATTATGATTTTAAATAAATAAATAAATAAGTTTGTTTTTGTATGGCATTCTAAGATATAAAAAGAACTTATTTGCCTTGGCAGCTAACTGAAACATGCTTGTGTTAATGCATTAAAATGACTGGAAATTAACCTGAAATAAATAAAAACTAAAACTGAAATAAAGCAACATTTAAAAAGAACATAAACTAATAAAAAATGACAAAAACGAAATTACTAAAATTACTCAAAATGCCAGCAGAATAAGTCCTGTAGTGAAGTGCTGTCTGTGTCGGCGGCTGACGAGAGTCTGTCTGTCTGTCTCTGCATTAATAACCCTACAGATGTAACGATGCCTCAGTGTGTGTGTCTGTCTCTCTTTCTCTCTCTCTGTGCATGTTGGGCTGGATCTCTTCTCTTGTTCTAGCTGCCATTATTGTGACTCAGCTCACCACGCCGTATGTGCGTATCGCACCCGCTGCCGGCGACAGCCAACTAACAGGTCAGAACTTCCACCGTCCACCTCAATCTCTGTGTGTGTTCATGCCCAGATCAGATTTCACTCCAAAAGTAAAATAAAATATATAAATAAATAAATAAAATAAAATAAAATAAAATAAATTTATTTTATTATATTTATTATTTGATATTTTTTATTTGTTTTTTTTTTTTTAATTATTTTTTAAAATATATATATTTTTTATTTTATTTATTTTACATAAAGGTCTTGTGATGAGAATTATTGAGAAATTGACCAAAAATAAATAAATAAAAGTAATTAAAAACGTTTAATGTTTTTTAATTTTAAATGTAAAAAATGTTTACATTTTCTTGAAAATAATGTCACAATAAAAATAAAGAAAAAAACATTTTTAATCAATATTCTTATGCTAAATATATTATTTTTATTTTAATTTTCAGAGTGAAATGTGAGCTGGATTTTCATGTTTTTTTTTTTTTTTTCCTGTGTCTGTATTTTTTTATTTTTTTATTTTTTTATGTGGTGCTATATGGTATATTTCAGTATTTTTTCCATGTGTATTAGTGTAACCCGTGACCGCTGTGTAAAGCAGCGTTTGTTGATGCGTTTTAGTTCTGAATGGATGCAGGTTGAAAAGGTAATTGAGGATTTTCAGGGTTACCGTCCGTCTGATGAGCTTCATTTGATCCCTGCTGTTTGCTTCCTGTAGAAGGTCACTTTCCATTAGCTGAACGTGTACGCCGAATGCACGCATTTACTGTGGAAAATAAACGGCGGAGCAGGAGTCACTAAATTAGCTGCTTTTTATTCAGCGCCGAAGTCTGTCAAAGGAATCGATATGACCCCGGCAAACCCGAAACCCAAGACCGCGCCGTTTGGAATGCATGACAACCGCATCCGTCAGAAAATTACATTTCAATATTGACGTGTTTGTCGAACGGTCCCGGGTGACGCTCTCATCTGCCACTGTGAAATACAGGATTTCACCCGTCCTTGTGGACGTTTAATGCTAAAGTGCTGTTTCCCACAGATGAGCGGTAAAGACTAAATGGGCTTGTTTTTTAACTAGATTGGCTTAAGAAAGATAAACTACTGATCTGCTATTTAAGCTGCTATCAATCACTAGCAAAGCCTAGCAACTACAATCATGCTAGTCACTTGCTATTCATGATAGTAACATGCTGAGAACTTGCTAGCAACCTGTCAGTAAGATGCTAATCATGCTAGTAACTCGCTAATCGCTAGCAACATGCTATCAATATGCTAGTAACATGCTAATCATACTAGTAATATGTTAATAATGGTAGAAACATGCTAGTAACTTGTTAGTAACATGGTAATCATGCTAAATATGTTAATCATGTTAGAAACAGGCTAGTAACTTGTTAGTCATGTTAAAAACATGTTAACAACATGCTAATCATGCTAGTGACATGCTGATCATGTTAGAAACAGACTAGCAACATGTTAGTAACGTGCTAATTTTGCTAGCAACTTGCTAGTCATCCCAAAAACATGTTAGCAACATGTTAATCATGCTAGTAACATGAGAATTGTGCTAGTAACATGTTAATCATGCTAACAGCATGTCAGTAACTTGCTGTTCATGCAAGCAACATGCTAATAGCATGTTAATCATGCTAGAAACATGCTAGCAACATGGTAATCATGCTAGCAACATGCTAGTAACTTGCTGCTCATGTTAGAAACATGATAACAACATGTTAGTAACATGATAATTATGCTAATAACATGTTAAACATGATAAAAAATAGCAACATGTGAATCATGCTAGAAACAAGCTAGCAACATGCTAGTGAGATGCTAATCATGTTAGCAACATGATAATAATGCTAGAAACGTGCTAGTAACTTGTTATTCATGCTAAAAACATGTTAACAACATGCTAATCATGTTAACAATATGCTAATCACGTTAGACACAGACTAACAACATGCTAGTAACTTGCTAATCTTGCTAGAAACATGTTAGCAACTTGCTAGTCATGCCAAAAACATGTTAGCAACATGTTAATCATGCTAGTAACATGAGAATTGTGCTAGGAACATGTTAATCATGCTAACAGCATGTCAGTAACTTGCTGTTCATGCAAGCAACATGCTAATAGCATGTTAATCATGCTAGAAACATGCTAGCAACATGGTAATCATGCTAGCAACATGCTAGTAACTTGCTGCTCATGTTAGAAACATGATAACAACATGTTAGTAACATGATAATTATGCTAATAACATGTTAAACATGATAAAAAATAGCAACATGTGAATCATGCTAGAAACAAGCTAGCAACATGCTAGTGAGATGCTAATCATGTTAGCAACATGATAATAATGCTAGAAACGTGCTAGTAACTTGTTATTCATGCTAAAAACATGTTAACAACATGCTAATCATGTTAACAATATGCTAATCACGTTAGACACAGACTAACAACATGCTAGTAACTTGCTAATCTTGCTAGAAACATGTTAGCAACTTGCTAGTCATGCCAAAAACATGTTAGCAACATGTTAATCATGCTAGTAACATGAGAATCATGATAGTATTATGCTAATCATGCTAGTAACATGTTAATAATGCTAACAACATGCTAGTAACTTGCTGCTCATGTTACCAACATGTTACCAACATGCTAATAACATGCTAATTATGCTAATAACATGTTAAACATGATAAAAAATAGTAACATGTGAATCATGCTAAAAACAAGCTAGCAACATGCTAGTAAGATGCTAATCATGCTAGTAACATGATAATAATGCTAGAAACATGCTAGTAACTCGTTAGAAAATGCTAATCATGCTAGAAACATGCTAGTAACTCGTTAGAAAATGCTAATCATGCTAGAAACATGCTAGTAACTTGTTATTCATGCTATAAACATGTTAACTATATGTTAATCATAGAAACATGCTAGTAACTTGTTAGTTGAGCTAAAAACGTTAACAACATGCCAATCATGTTAGCAATATTCTAATCACGTTAGACACAGACTAACAACATGCTAGTAACTTGCTAATCTTGCTAGAAACATGTTAGCAACTTGCTAGTCATGCCAAAAACATGCTAGCAACATGTTAATCATGCTAGTAACATGAGAATCATGATAGTGTTATGCTAATCATGCTAGTAACATGTTAATCCTGCTAACAACATGCTAGTAACTTGCTGCTCATGCTAGAAACATGCTAGTGACATGCTAATAACATGTTAATCATACTAGAAACATGCTAGCAACTTGCTAGTTATGCCAAAAATATGCTAGCAACATGGTAATCATGCTAGTAACTTGTTAATCATGCTAGTAACTTGCTGCTCATGCTAGAAACATGCTAGCAACATGTTAACTACATGCTAATCACGCTAGCAACATAGTAATCATCTAATCTATCTATATAAAGTTTAAAACTTCAGCTTTTACAGCTGCTTTAAACTTTCAGGCGAGGCTTTTTCAATCCAACCTAAAGTTTTTCTTGACGAACTTTATCCGGTTAAACCTTATAAACACATCTTCAGATCACTGGCCTCTTCAGTCACTTACTGAATCATTGTGCAGCTTCGTGATCACGGATTCAGTGCAGCCTTTGATTCGTTCCTGTAAGTGTTTGCATGTTTGTTTGTTTGTGAGCGAGACGGTGATGGTTTTTCCTCTGGTCATGTGAAGCGAGGCTGTTTATGCTGTTCATCCTCCTCCTCGACCCCTCGCTGCAGCCCACGGCCCGTCTTCAAACGCTGTCTCTCGCCTCCATCCAGACTGAAGAAACTCAGACTCCAGAATGCAAATGAGCGTCATGACAATAACAAAATCCTAGAGAGATTTATGCGCTTATGCTAATAATCATGCTCAATTTCTGTTTTCATTTTCGGTCCAGATCTCCTGCGTGCTTTTTGATGATCTGCATAATAAGACGACAACATTTAAATGGAAGTCGATTGTATGGAAACATTTTCACCACATGAGGGAAAAATCATGCTTTGGTAAATCACAATTATGAGGCAGAAGAGTCAAAATTATGACATGACAATAAAGTCATGATTATGAGTCAGAATTCTGGTTTAAACAACAATTATGAGATTAAAAACATTGAAACATTGATGGCATGAAAAGTTTAAAATATGAGGTATAATGTCAAAATTATGACATGCTAAACAATAATTGAGATAAGGAGTTGAAATGATGACATAAAAAGTGGAAATTATATATATATATATAAAAAAATGGCATAAAAATCAATTGTGAGATAAAAATAAAAATCCTAAATCAAAATTATGAGCTGAAAGCCATATTTACAGGATTAAAAAATTGAAATTATGATATAAAACTTGGAAAATATGAGATAAAAAAGTCAATTATGGCATAAAAACAATCATAAGATAAAGATCTAAACTGACTTAAGTCAAATTTATGAACTACAAAGTCGAAATTATGAGAGTCAATTGTAAAAAAAAAAAAAAAAAAAAAAAAAGGTCCAAATTCTGAGATAAAAAGTTAAATTATGACAGAAAATGTAAATTATGGCATGAAGTAATTCTGAAATAACATCCAAATCGACACAAGCAAAGTCATAATTATGATATGAAAAGCTGAAATGATGACATGAAAAATAAAAATTGAGTCGATTGTAATTTAAAAAATTCTTGGAACAACTTGAAATTATGAGTCATAATTATGAGGTAAAAAGTTAAAATTCAAAATTGAGACAAAAAGCTGAAATTATGACATAAAAAGTCTTAATTATGAGATGAAAAAATTGAAATTGACATAAAGACAATTATGGCATTAAGCAATTATGACACAAAATCCAAATCGTCAAACCTATGAGCAAAAAATTCAGAATTATGATATAAAAAGCTGAAATTGTGACATAAAAAGTCATAATTATGAGAGAAAAAGTTGAAATTATGACATGAAAAGTAAAAATTGAGTCAACTGTTCAAAAAGTCATTATGAGATAAAAAAAAAAAACCCTTGAAATTATGTCATAATTATGAGATGAAAAGTTAAAATTCTAAAAACAATTGTGAGATAAAATCCAAATCGACACAACTTGAACTTATGAGCAAAAAAGTCATAATTATAATATAAATATAAATATATAATATAAAATTATAATATAAAAAAGCTGAATTATGAGATAAACAGTTAAAATTTTGATATGAAAAGTAAAAAAAAAAAAAAAAGGTCCAAATTATGAGATTAAAAATTGAAATTATGGCATGAAATAATTATGACATAAAATCAAAATCAACACAAGCC
Source organism: Cirrhinus mrigala (assembly GCA_036247105.1). Taxonomy (NCBI): domain Eukaryota; kingdom Metazoa; phylum Chordata; class Actinopteri; order Cypriniformes; family Cyprinidae; genus Cirrhinus; species Cirrhinus mrigala. The sequence goes on from CM070030.1 coordinate 775,182, forward strand.
AAACATAGGAGCAAAAAGGTCATAATTATGATATAAAAAGTTGAAATGATGACATGAAAAGTTAAAATTGAGTCCATTGTGATTAAAAAAATTCATAAGATTAAAAAAAAAAAAAAACTTAAATTATGAGTCATAATTATAAGATATAAAGTTAAAATTCAAACAAACAGTCAAAATTGAGACAAAAAGTTTAAATTATGATATAAAAAGTCATAATTATGAGATAAAACGTTTAAATTATGACAAAGCAAAATTATGAGATAAAAGTCATAATTGTAACAAACGTCATAATTATGAGATTAAGTTGAAATTATGGCACTGAAAGTCATAATTATGAAATAAAAAGTCATAATTTTGACTTAATTCTGATTTACCAAAGCATGAGTTTTTTTCTTCGTGTGTCAGAAATGGGCCTCTAGCTGTGTGAGTATCTGCTGGGAAGCAGTTGCTTTGTTGTTGTTTGTTGTGAATCACCTGCGGCAAAACAGAAGCTCGAACCCAAACGCGGGAACCCGCTCGTCCGTCACCATGGTAACGGCAGCCCATAGGCCCGGCTGATGGATGTTGTCAGGCCCTGATTGAAAAAGCGTAGCTGGCAGGAGGAACCGATCCGCGGCCCGGCTCAAATGAGCGTCGCGTCCGCGCTATTTTTCATCCTCTTCTCATTTAGTGCTGGAAATTGATATTTCATCGGGCACACGGTCGACATGCATCACATTATACAGTAAACAGGCAAACGCGCTCGCTCTGTTTCTCTCTGACCTCTCGTACGCGCGCTGCTCCTCCACAACTACAGCTGCTTTCGGTCCATTTAGAGAGTGATTTTGCTCAGATGTTGCTATGCTTTTAGTTCTCAGTGATGTTTCACTGAAGTATGAACTTTGTCTCAGATGTTGCTTATAAGAAAAAAAAAGCTGAGATACTGTAAGAAGTCTGAGTTATGGCTTAAAAAAAGATTAAAACTAACTTGATTAATCGTCTGCTAATACTAACTTGTTTTATTAACAACCCGCACACAATCATGTAAATCTTATTTGACTCATTTCCTGCAAGTAATGTTTTGTCAGTATTTACAGTATGTCTGTCCGTCCTCTTGTTGTATTTTCATCATAAGATCACAGTGACTCATTTCAGCCACGATTGTCCAAACTTCCTGTTCCAGGTGCCGCGACCCGGAAGCCCGATGCCGTGGAACCCGAGAAACAGACGGATCACACGGTGAAGATCGCCGGCGTCATCGCTGGCATCCTGCTCTTCGTCATCATCTTCCTCGGCGTCGTGCTGGTCATGAAGAAACGGTAAGAGAGCTTCACTTCTGTTCAACAATACTTAATCTGATCGCATTAACATGAATCTGCTGATTAACATGAAATTGTGTTTAATTCCTTTAAAGCTGAAGTGGGTCATTTAAGCTCCGCCGCACTCCCACCATCTGTCAGTCAAACAGATAGCTCCGCCCCCAAACGCACGTCATTGGCTAAGAGTGTAGATAAGTCTACATGAAAAATAAAAAAAACACAAACAAAAAAAAAATACATTATTGCATACAAAGGCACAATTATGAGACAGAAAGTAGTAATTATGCTGTAAAAAGTCATAATTATGACATGAAAAGTAAAAAAAAATGTATTGCATGATAATGCAATATTTTATATTATGATAAAAAGTAACATTTATAAGATAAAAGTTACAGTTGTAACATAAAAGTATCAATTATGAGATAAAATGCCATAATTGTGACAGTCATTATTACTACAAGATACAAAGTTGAAATTAGGATATGAAAAGTCAAAAATGTGATATACTAAGCCTAAAATGTCATAATTATGAGATAGAAAGTCAAAATTATGACATGAAAAGCCAAAAATATGATAATTGCATGATAATGCTATAATTGATATTATGACAAAAAGTAACATTTACAAGATAAAAGTTACAGTTGTAACATAAAAGTATCAATTATGAAATAAAATGTCGTAATTGTGGCAAAGTCATAATTATGAGATAGAAAGTCGAAATGATGACATGAAAAGTCAAAAATATGGTAATAATTGTATGATTATGCAATTATTGATATTATGACAAAAAGTAACATTTATAAGATAAGTTACAGTTGTAACATTAAAGTATTTGTTATGAGATAAAATGTCGTAATTGTGACAAAAACATTATTATGAGATACAAAGTTGAAATTATGACGTGAAAAGTAAAAAAAAATTATAATTGCATGATAATGCAATATTTGATACTATGATAAAAAGTAAAATTTATAAGATAAAAGTTACAGTTATAGCATAAAAGTATCAAGTATGAGATGAAATGTCATAATTGTGACAAAAGCCATTATTATAAGATACAAAATTGAAATTATGACATGAAAAGTCAAAAATGTTATTTACTAAGCATAAAAAGTCATAATTATGAGATAGAAAGTCAAAATTATGACATGAAAAGTCAAAAATATGATAACTGCATGATAATGCTATAATTGATATTATGACAAAAAGTAACATTTACAAGATAAAAGTTATAGTTGTAACATAAAAGTATAAATTATGAGATAAAATGTCATAATTGTGACAGTCATTATTATAAGATAGAAAGTCAAAATTATGACATGAAAAGTAAAAAATGTGACATACTAAGCAACAACTGAAATACGACAAAGTAAGATTAAGTAATAATTGTGACAGTATAAATTATGAACTAAAAAGCCAGAATTGTAAGAAATGAGATGAAAAGTCCAAATTTAGATACTAATCACTAACTGAGAAGTTGAAATTATGACGAAAAAATTGAAGAAATTAAAGAAATTCCAAAATAAAAACCCTAAGAAACTAATAATTGTGACATAAAAGTATAAATTATGAAATAAAAAGTAAATTGTGACAAAAGATAAAAAGTTGAAATTGTAATGAAAAGTCAAAAAAAGATGATACTAACAATACTTGAGTGAGATTATTAGAAATTATGAGATAAAAAGTCATAGTGGTGACATAAAAAGTCAATGAAAATGATTTCAAAAATGTGAGATAAAAGTCAAAATTATGACATACTAAGCAGTAATTTAAATAAAAAATATGACAGAAAGATACTATAATATTACTATATTACTATGTTATAATAAGATAAAGTACTAATTATGACATAAAAAGTCAAAATTATGGCATAAATAGTCAATTACGACATACAAAAGTCTAAATTGTGGCATAAAAAATCGAAAATGAGATATAAAAATAATCAAAATTATGATATACTGAGTGATAATTATGAGATAAAGTACTAAATAATTTTGACAAAAGTATAAATTATGAAATAAAAATTGTGACAACTGAAATGAAGTCAAATTTATGTAATGAAAAATCAAAAATATGAGATACTAGGCAATACTTGAGTGAAAGTTGAAATGATGAGATAAGTCATAATGGTGAATTATGAGACAAAAAGCTGATGTTGAAAATATGAGATAAAAGTCATAGTGGTGACATAAAAAGTCAATGAAAATGATTTCAAAAATGTGAGATAAAAGTCAAAATTATGACATACTAAGCAATAATTGAAATAAAAAGTATGACAGAAAGATACTATGTTATTACTATATTACTATGTTATTATGCGATAAAGGATTAATTATGACATAAAAAGTCAAAAAATCGAGAATGAGATATAAAAATAATCAAAATTATGATATACTAAGTCATAATTATAAAATAAAGTACTACTTAATCATTTTGACAGTATAAATTATGGAATACAAAAATGTGACAAATGAAATAAAAAGTCAAAAAAAAAAAAAAGAGATACTAAGCAATACTTGAGTGAAAAAGTTGAAATAATGAGATAAAAAGTCATAATGGTGACATAAGTCATAATTATGAGACAAACAGTTGTCGAAAATATGAGATAAAAAGTCATAATTGTGACCTAAAAACTTACATAAAGTGACATAATTATGAGATAAAAAGTCATTTATGCAGCACTCGCGCTGTGTGTCAGTCAAACTGATAGCCCCGCCCCCAGACTCACATCATTGGTTGAGTGTCACACCGTTGATTCAAACTGCCATTGATTCACTCACAGCGACTCTGAGCATTAAGACACGAGTACGTGTTTGAACGTGGGGTAAAATGACTCACTTCAGCTTCAGAGAGCTGTTGTATTGCTCCTGTATCGTACAGAAATCTTCCCATGTCATGGTACCATCCAATGTGCCCATGAACACATGAAAGTCAAATGAATCTTTGCTGATCTTCTGTTCGCTTTTCAAACGGCCCCTTTTGTCAACTGAACGCAGAATAATTGATTTGATCGCTCTGATAAGCACCATTACACGGTTTGTGGCACCAATACACGCTGCCTGATGAAATATTAATTTTTCTCTCCCCGCGCTGCTCTCAAACAAACGGCGGCGCTTTAATGACCCGGCGACGGGAAACGGCACAAATATTTTCCAAGCTTATCTTGTGCAAAAAAAAAAAAGAGCGAAAGAAAAGCAAGATAAGAGAGAAAAATTGATGAAAGGCGCTTTTTTTTCAAAGAGACGCCCAGGGCGCGTCGCTCCGGGCGAGTTTACATTAGATCCGTCCTCGGCTGGTGCGAAAACCCTCGTGCAAACGGCCCGACTCGCGCTCTGGTTTAGATTCAGAGCGCGTTTCCGGTGGTTTCGGATGTAAATTGCAGGCAGGGCCGAGTAAATATGTTTTTAATGAGAGTCATTACGTTCTCAGAATAAGGGTATTTGTCTCTATTGATTTTGCTGTTGAGCCTCAAAATGGCCAAACATTTGAAGAGGGATGCCTTCGTTTTGCTGACGGGGCGATTTTCGTCGGATCGTTTGTATGCGTCGGCCCGGCCGTTTTTAGCATAATGACCTTGGCGTCGCATGTTAAATCTCAGAGTAATTTGATGGGATCCATATCCACAGACATCAGTAATTGAGTCAGGACCGAGTTCACTATTAGAAGAGACAACTAATAAACTTCGAGCGCTAGAATTGCTTTTGCAGCTCGTGTTTGGCGCGGAATTAAAATCCCGAGCCCGAACTCACCACTCCTGCCTGTAACGAGAGCTAATCAGCCTGTTTCTAACCGCTCTCTGTCCTGTCCTCTCTGTCTCTCTTCACCCTGTTCTAGACCTTTGTTGCGGAAGAAAATGAAGCTGTGAGAGATTGAAGTGCAGCCTCATTAATGAAACACAAGCTGAATGAATTAGTGTAAATTGTTCTTGCATAAATGATGACTGCGTTCGATTGAATGCGAGCTTTTTTAGTGTGTGTGTGTGAGAATGGTTTGCACAGAATTACTTCTGCTTGCGTTTCATGAATGACGTCTAGTATTGATCGATGTTTGACGAAACACTGAAAACTGACATTTTCACACATTGGGCCTCATTAATAAAGCACAAGGACATTTGAAAATTATTATATAAATGTTGCATTAAAACAATAGTTGTGGTCTTATTAATACAGTATGAATCTAAATGCATTTGTGTTAATTTGTGTTCTTGCATAAATTGTTGCATTAAATTCAGGGCAATTCTTTACTGTATATAGGAGTGGTTTAATCTGGAATGTGTTCCGCTTTTCGTGAATGAGGTCTAGTATGATATGCTGTTGTGTTCGCCATATCATTTAGCTGACAAAACATTCATTTTGTCCTTAAATTAATGTTTCTAGACATTTTCAGTAAATCAGAGACTCCAGAACACATTTTCAAAGTTATGAGAAAGAAGGTCAAAATTACAAAATGCTAAATCATGATTATGAGATTAAAAAGTTAAGTATGAGATACAAAGGATGAATTTATGGCATAAAATTGAAATTGTAAGATTAAAAAAAAAAATCTAAATTATGACGTGTTAAGTCATTAGGGGATAAAGTACTAATTTTCATTACAGCATAAAAAGTTATCTCTAAGTCATAATTATGAGATAAAGTACAAATTATAAGATAAAAAGTCAAAATTATGGCATAAAATGTCAATTATGAGATACATAAGTCAACTTATGACATAAAAATTCAAACTGAGATATAAAAATAATCAAACTTACGATATACTAAGTCATTATTATGAGACAAAGTACTAATTATGAGATAAGTCAAATTTTTGGCATAAGTGAATTATGAAATACAAATGTTAAAATTATGACAGAAAAAATGGAAATTATAAGGTTAAAAAAATCTAAATTATGATATACTAAATAATAATTATGAGATCAGAGATAAAAAGTCAAAATGATGGCATAAAAAGTTAATTATGAGATACAAAATTTGAAGTTATGGCTTAAAACAAATAATATAAGATAAAAAAATAATCAAAATTATTATATTAGTAAGTCCTAATTATGAGATAAAGTGCTAATTGTGACAAAAAGTCAAAATTATGGCATAAAAGTCAATTAGGAGATACAAAAGTTGAAATTATGGCAGAAAAAATTTAATTATGAGGTAAAAAATAGTCACAATTATTATATAGTAAGTCAATTATGAGATAAAGTATTAATTATGACAAAAAGTCAAAATTGTGGCATAAAAAGTCAATTATGAGATACAGACGTTGAAATTATGACATAAAAATTAAATTATGAGATAAAAAATAATTAAAAAAATATGATGTACTAAGTCATAATTATGAGATAAAGTACTAATTATGAGATAAGTCAAAATTATAGCATAAAACGTCAATTATGAGATACATAAGTCAAAGTATGACATAAAAATTGAAACAGATATAAAAATAATCAAACTTATGATATATTAAGTGAGATAAAGTACTTAAAATAAAGTAAATTATGAGATAAAGTACTAATTATGAGATAAAAAGTCAAAATTATGGCATAAAAAGTTAATTATGAGACAAAAGTTGAAATTATGGCATAAAAAATAATTATGAGAAAAATAAAATTATGATATACTAAGTCATAATTATGAGATAAAGTGCTAATTATGAGATGAGTCAAAATTATATAAGAAAAAGTCAATTATGAGATACAAAAAATGTAAATTATGGCATAAAAATAATTATGAATGAAATAATAAAAAACTGAAATAAAAAATATTCAAAATGATGATATAAGCTGAAAACCATGAAAAGTCGAAATTATGAGATGACATACTAAGCAGAATAATAATTGAAATAAAAGAAAAAAAGTAAAAAAAAAAAAAAGAAACTGAAAAAAGCAGTGCAGTCTCATTAATAATGCGCAATATAAATGCATGCGTATATAGAAATTAATAATTCACAGCATATTGTTGTGTAACTTCATTGTTTAATTTAAGACTTAAATGTTCATTATAAAATAAATGATATGTAAATGTTGCATTCAACATGAGCACAATAAGTTTGTGTGAAGCCATTCTTATGTAAATTAATGTTATTCCAAATGAATCATTTTTTGAAAATGAACAAATTTACAATAAAAGAATATAAAGGACACCTAAATGTTAAGGTGCATAAATTGTTAAAAGTATAATTGCAAATATAAATCCAACGTTTGTAATCCTCAGTTTTTGAAATGTTGGTTTTATAAATAAATAAGCTTAAGAATTTAAATCATTAGAGATGACCTCACAGCCTTATTTTCATTCGCATCAAATGAGCTCTGACGTCTGCACTGAGGCCCAACGACACCCTTAATGAGATGTTAATGATATTACTAGGGACTGCCACACCCACACCATAGGCCCCGCCCCACAAGCTCCGCCTCACATAACACACACACACACACAGACACAGAAACACGCAGAGCAGGCTCACAATCACTGGAGAAACTCGTCACGTGTGTCACCATATCAGGTTTTGTTCATTTTTCTATATTTTCAGACATTAATATTTTTACTTTTTCTTTCCTTCCATTTTCATTCCCCCTCCACCCCTTCCACCACTGCTTTTGCCCTTCCACCCCACTCGGCAGAAGATCCTATCACTCCTACACTTACTACCTGTAAGTAACCACTTTGTGAAAACTAGTTGCAGTGCTTTCTCTTCCACGCCGCTTTTGATATTCCATGCATGATTCCGAACCCAGTGACTTCCTTCCTTCCTCCCTTCAAACTCCAGCCCGGCCGGACCCGCGTCCGCCGCCGCCGCTGCTGCCGACGTGTGCTTTTAATGATGGATGCTAAGACCCGGCCGAACCCTGGCTTTGCTAAACTCGCCTTTTTGAATCATTCATCACAGCGAGCGCTGGAAATATGGTAATTCCTCTCTGGAGGAGATTCTCTTTGCTGCTGCGGTTTGAAGCGGAGGATCTGATCTGATCTGAACTGATGAAAATTCCCTTAGAGCTTAAGAAACAGCACTACGAGCGCAAGAGTCCAGTTTTCCCCTTGCCGTTCGACGGGCCGTGGGGAAAGCTGGACCTTTTTCCCGTCGGCGGCGCCCGCGTTGGTGCATCCGCCCGCACTTCGCCCCAGCGATTCATCGCTTTGGTTTCTTTCCCTCCATGTTTATCTCACTTCTGTTCTGTTGAGTTCTGCATGAGTCTGTTAAGCGCATGTTAAACATCATCATGTGTCACACACACACACACACACACACACACACACACGTGATCTGATTAGACAGAAGTTAACAAACGTCATTAGATACAAAATGTCAAATCAAGTGTCTTTTAATTTAAATCTAAAGTTTAGTTTGACATGAGAAAACAACAGATGTAGTTTGTCCTTGTTCTTGTTTCTAGATATTCCAGACACTTGATCTGATGAAGGACATTCACACACGTTTAATTCATATAGTTAAGCTGTATGTTCAAATATATGTGGAATATTTGTATCGCTTACTATAAGGTCCTATTTGTTTACAATATTTTTTTCATCTTTCTGATGCCTGTTAAATAATCTTAACAGATGTATTTTTTGATTTTAATAACGTACACTGAAAAAAAGTGGTGTAGAAACAATTTTAACTCTAAAAATGCTAGAAATTTTAACAAATAATTACTAAAAATCTCAAGAAACACATTGAATTAAACATTAAGTAAACATTTTTATTTTCTTTTAAAACGTGTTCCAATAATCTATATTTTTATTTTAAAAAATTACAATGTATATTTTTTTTCAGTATATTAGTAAATGGTGGTGTTAACATTAACTAGTTATTTGGATAGGTAATTTTTAGGCATGTTATAGTCATTTGAATGCATGCAAATGTCTAAATGTCTTTAATTGGATGCAAAATATTACATTTATTATTGATTCATGTTATATCAGGTCCAATAAATAATATTAACAGATGCATCTCTTGATTTTATAATAATAATATTAACTGTGAAATTACTATTAAATTTCACAAGTAATTACTAAAAATGTCAAGAAACACTGAATAAAACATAAAATTTTGTAGTAATTTTTTTGTATTTTCTTGTAAAACATGCTACAATAATCTATATTTTTTCATCTTTTTTTTTTTTTTTAACAGTATATTAGTAAATGGTGAAATTAACATTAACTAGTTATTTGGATAGTTAATTTTTAGGCATGTTATAGTCATTTGAATGCATGCAAATGTCTGAATGTCTTTAATTGGATGCAAAATATTACATTTATTATTGAGTCATGTTATCCAGGTCCAATAAATAATATTAACAGATGCATCTCTTGATTTTATAATAATAATATTAACTGTAAAAATTACTATTAAATTTCACAAGTAATTACTAAAAATGTCAAGAAACACATTGAATTAAACATTAAGTTTTAAAGTAAACATTTTTATTTTCTTTTAAAACGTGTTCCAATAATCTATATTTTTATTTTAAAAAATTACAATGTATATTTTTTTTCAGTATATTAGTAAATGGTGGAGTTAACATTAACTAGTTATTTGGATAGTTAATTTTTAGGCATGTTATAGTCATTTGAATGCATGCAAATGTCTGAATGTCTTTAATTGGATGCAAAATATTACATTTATTATTGAGTCATGTTATCCAGGTCCAATAAATAATATTAACAGATGCATCTCTTGATTTTATAATAATAATATTAACTGTAAAATTACTATTAAATTTCACAAGTAATTACTAAAAATGTCAAGAAACACATTGAATTAAACATTAAGTTTTAAAGTAAACATTTTTATTTTCTTTTAAAACGTGTTCCAATAATCTATATTTTTATTTTAAAAAATTACAATGTATATTTTTTTTCAGTATATTAGTAAATGGTGGTGTTAACATTAACTAGTTATTTGGATAGGTAATTTTTAGGCATGTTATAGTCATTTGAATGCATGCAAATGTCTAAATGTCTTTAATTGGATGCAAAATATTACATTTATTATTGATTCATGTTATATCAGGTCCAATAAATAATATTAACAGATGCATCTCTTGATTTTATAATAATAATATTAACTGTGAAATTACTATTAAATTTCACAAGTAATTACTAAAAATGTCAAGAAACACTGAATAAAACATAAAATTTTGTAGTAATTTTTTTGTATTTTCTTGTAAAACATGCTACAATAATCTATATTTTTTCATCTTTTTTTTTTTTTTTAACAGTATATTAGTAAATGGTGAAATTAACATTAACTAGTTATTTGGATAGTTAATTTTTAGGCATGTTATAGTCATTTGAATGCATGCAAATGTCTGAATGTCTTTAATTGGATGCAAAATATTACATTTATTATTGAGTCATGTTATCCAGGTCCAATAAATAATATTAACAGATGCATCTCTTGATTTTATAATAATAATATTAACTGTAAAATTACTATTAAATTTCACAAGTAATTACTAAAAATGTCAAGAAACACATTGAATTAAACATTAAGTTTTAAAGTAAACATTTTTATTTTCTTTTAAAACGTGTTCCAATAATCTATATTTTTATTTTAAAAAATTACAATGTATATTTTTTTTCAGTATATTAGTAAATGGTGGAGTTAACATTAACTAGTTATTTGGATAGTTAATTTTTAGGCATGTTATAGTCATTTGAATGCATGCAAATGTCTGAATGTCTTTAATTGGATGCAAAATATTACATTTATTATTGAGTCATGTTATCCAGGTCCAATAAATAATATTAACAGATGCATCTCTTGATTTTATAATAATAATATTAACTGTAAAATTACTATTAAATTTCACAAGTAATTACTAAAAATGTCAAGAAACACATTGAATTAAACATTAAGTTTTAAAGTAAACATTTTTATTTTCTTTTAAAACGTGTTCCAATAATCTATATTTTTATTTTAAAAAATTACAATGTATATTTTTTTTCAGTATATTAGTAAATGGTGGAGTTAACATTAACTAGTTATTTGGATAGTTAATTTTTAGGCATGTTATAGTCATTTGAATGCATGCAAATGTCTGAATGTCTTTAATTGGATGCAAAATATTACATTTATTATTGAGTCATGTTATCCAGGTCCAATAAATAATATTAACAGATGCATCTCTTGATTTTATAATAATAATATTAACTGTAAAATTACTATTAAATTTCACAAGTAATTACTAAAAATGTCAAGAAACACATTGAATTAAACATTAAGTTTTAAAGTAAACATTTTTATTTTCTTTTAAAACGTGTTCCAATAATCTATATTTTTATTTTAAAAAATTACAATGTATATTTTTTTTCAGTATATTAGTAAATGGTGGTGTTAACATTAACTAGTTATTTGGATAGGTAATTTTTAGGCATGTTATAGTCATTTGAATGCATGCAAATGTCTAAATGTCTTTAATTGGATGCAAAATATTACATTTATTATTGATTCATGTTATATCAGGTCCAATAAATAATATTAACAGATGCATCTCTTGATTTTATAATAATAATATTAACTGTAAAATTACTATTAAATTTCACAAGTAATTACTAAAAATGTCAAGAAACACTGAATAAAACATAAAATTTTGTAGTAATTTTTTTGTATTTTCTTGTAAAACATGCTACAATAATCTATATTTTTTCATCTTTTTTTTTTTTTTTAACAGTATATTAGTAAATGGTGAAATTAACATTAACTAGTTATTTGGATAGTTAATTTTTAGGCATGTTATAGTTGGATTAAATACTTTGACCCGGTTATTTGAATGCATGCAAATGTCTAAATGTCATTCATTAGATGCTACATATCAAATTTATATTTTGATTCATGTTATCAGATCCATTAAATAAAATTAACAAATGCATCTTTTGATTTTAATAATGTACACTAAAAAATGGTGTAGAAACAATTTTAACTCCAAAATTGCTAGAAATTTCACAAATACTTACTAAAAATGTCAAGAAACACATTGAATTAAACATTAAATTTTAAAGTAGATTTTTTGTATTTTCTTGTAAAACATGCTCCAATAATCTATATATTTTTATTTATTACAATAATTTATTATTATTATTATTATTATTATTATTTTTTTTTTTTTATTTTTTTTTTTAAATGGTGAAATTAATTAACTAGTTATTTGGATAGTTAATTTTTAGGCATGTTATAGTTGGATTAAATACTTTGACACAGTAATTTGAATATGTACAAATGCTTAAATATCTTTAATTAAATGCAAAATATCACATTTATTATTGATTCATGTTATATCAGGTCCAATAAATAATATTAACAGATGCATCTCTTGATTTTATAATAATAATATTAACTCTAAAATTGCTATTAAACTTCACAAATAATTACTAAAAATGTCAAGAAATACATTGAATTAAAGATTACATTTAAAAAAAAAAACAAACAAACAAAAAAACACACACACATTAAAGTAAATACAATACAGTACAATAATCTATATTTTTTTATTTTTAAAAATCAAAATCTTTTTTTTTTTTAGTCATTTGGATAGTTAATTTTTAGGCATGTTGGATTAAATACACTGACAGTCATTTGAATGTGTGCAAATGTCTAAATGTCGTTAATTAGATACAAATTATCAAGTGTATATTTTGATTCATGTTATCAGATCCATTAAATAATATTAACAGATGCCTCTTTTGATTTTAATAATGTACACTAAAAATGGTGTCGAAATAATATTAACTCTTAAATTGGTAATACATTTCACAAATAATTACTAGAAATTTTAAGAAACACTTTGAATTAAATATGAAGTAGTAAAACAGAAATAGTGTTTTCTTGCAAAACATGCTTCAATAATCTACATTTTTTTAAATTAAACATGAAAATACTGTAAAAAATGTACAGTATATTAGTAAATGTTGAATTTAGTTAATTGCATAGTTAATTTTTAGATATTTGAACATCTGAACTTGAATGTCATTCATTAGGTACAAATTATCACTTTTTTTTTTTTTAAATGACACTAAAATATAAGTAATATAATCATAATTTTTTTACAGTGTATTAATAAATGTTTAACTTTTTTCCATTGCTAGTTGTTGTTAATAGTTAATGTGAACAAATGGGACCTCATTGTAAATTGTTTCCCACTTAGTAAAGTTTGCTGCTGCTCCGGCATGAATTAGTGTAGTTTATTTTTAGAGGACTCTGCTGACAAATTTGAGATTTAATCTGGTTTCTACACGTTGAGGGTTTTCTTCAGGGCTTCAGACGTGACATTGGTGGAGGAATGCGAGTCGGCGTGTGTTTGTGTGGGGATTCGGAGCCTCAGCCAGGATTAGAATAAAACTGGAGCAGATCTGAAGTCTGTTGATCAAATCCCCCGATATGGCAAAGATCTCCTGCATTTACAACTCTCACTATATTTGGACACAGATACTGCAGCACATTCCTCTCCTGACATCACAGATCTGGAATTACATTATCATCCGTCTGGTCTTGCGCAAAATCTGTCAGTTTGCATTCACATTCATGCTTTTTCGAGACGCTTTTATCCGAAGTGACTTAAAAATAACAGTGAAGAAACAACATATTCAGTTAGAAAAAGTCTGTTTTACTTGCACTAATCAGGTCCAATGCGATCAAGTCTTTACCTTTTATCCTAAACCACAGTGGGATTTTGATTCATCCCACTGAGTCTTTTGAATCTGTTCATAAAAAAGATTCAGTCACTGATTTGTTCAGTGGCTATTTCTAAAGATTAGATACAGTATGAGCCATTAAAATTTACAACCGAAAGATGTTTATTATGCTTTATTAAAGATTGTGTATCATCAAATCTAAGAGATTTGATTCAAAATGATTCATTTACTTATAAGTGAGTTTTGGGTTTGGATTAATGTAGTGATGAAAACAGAAAAAAACACAAAGTTTTGAATCATTTTTATCATTTTATCATTTTTCCACAAAAATGAATCTTTTATGTTATGAGTCACTGAATCATTTAAATTGGTGCTTTAAGAAGCACAGACCGAATCATTTATTGTACTTCAGTAGCATTTAAGCTTCATAATGAACGAACTGACTCTTTCAAAATGATTTGTTCACTTAATTGAGAGCTTAAAGTATATGTTGTAATAAAAAAAAACAGAAAGATAAACTTGCAACAGTAAAATTTCAAGTGAATGAGTCATTTTGAACAAGAGACAGTTCGTTCGTTGTGATGCTTAAACACTACCAAAGTCTTCAGATGATTCAAAGCTACTTTCAATAAAGCATAATAGGACTTGTTTTAATCTTTTTTGTGAATAAATGCAGTGGTCATTTCTGCAGATTGTATAGTTATGCCAGTATATGTCAACAAATGATTCTTTTTTTTAAATGAGTCATTGAATCATTAAAATTAATTTATTCAAATGCACCAAATCATTTATGACTTTATTATGCCTTATTAAAATATGCATATCTTCACATCATCGAAGAGATTCAGTAGCATTTAAGCATCAAAATGAATGAATCATTCAGAATGAATCGTTCACTCAAAGGATTTGTTTAAACGAACAAACAAAACACCACTGGTCAAATTTTACTGCTCTGAAATCCTGCTTGACATACACTAAAAAAAAACGTCTAGGTTTATGTTGAAGCAATTTTTACTCAGAAATTACTAGTAAATTTCACAAATAAGGCATATTTGTGAAATTAGTTATTATTACATTAAAAAAGCATAATAAGACTTGTTTCAGTTTTTTTTTTTTTTTTTTTTTTTTAAATGCAGTGAAATAAAGCCTTTTTTTTTAATGAGTCATTGAAAATTAATTTATTAAAAAGCACTAATTCATTTATGAAAAAATAAGGCATAATAAAGATTCTAGATTCTAATAATAAAGATTCTTTATTGACCTTTCTAGATTTATTTTGAATCAATTTTACTCAGAAATTGCTAGTAAATGTCACAAATAATTACATTAAACACATTGAATTAAACATGACATTCTGAAGCAGAAAGACTAAAATGGAATTTTCTTGTAGTGTACTGTATAATTTTTGCTATTATGTATTATTTAATAATTAAAAATAATGTTTTTATTGTGTTAAATCTTAAATAATCTTATTATTATAAAAAATATTATTTAGAATTTTAAAAATATTTTAATTTTTAATTAAATCTCAAGATTTTTTTCAGTGATCGTGGCGTATCACAGTATTTTCTCTTTTTATTTCTCTGTTTTTCTCTCTATTTATTTCAGTTTTTTCTATTTATGGACAGACAAACTCATGCCGTGCATCACAGAGTGTTAGATTGTTAAAAACTAGTAAAAAAAAAAGATGTGAAAGGATGAATCAGATATTTGAAAATCAGACATTCGAAGCATATTTTGCCCTAAATCGAGCGTTTTAGAGCTGTATGTTGCTCTTCCAGTCACATAAAGACTTGACATAAAGCATCTCGCCCGAAGACTAGAAGGAAAGCTCAGTAGAAAGCGCCTGCCGCTCGTCCCTCTCTCTCTCTCTCTCTCTCTCTCCCAGAGCGGCCCGTTTAACTCCGCGTTTGAGCGAGCGGGAGGCCTTAATTAAATCCTTCACCGAGGGCTCACGCAGAACAAGAAACAAATTAATTGTAACAAGAGGATGCGCATTTGTCTCGGCTGACGGCTCCTGCGCTGCGGAGGAGAGAGGAAGGCAAAGCGAGCCGATTTCCCCGTCGTACGGCGGCCGCGAGTCGCCGGTGCGTCGCTCTCTGATGCAGATAATAAGAGCCTCCGATCAGACGGCCTGTTTACTCCAAATGGTAATGTGATCGGATGAGGCGGCGCGGGAAAGTTTGGAAATGAGTCACCGACAGCAGTCAGACTCCATAATTAAATTAAAGTCTAATTAACGACTATTAATGGGTGCGTGAGGCATACCTGGGGATTCGGAGCGAGCAAATCCTCATAAAACCTCCCTGAGGAGACGGGATGAATCACAAGGGCTTATGAAGCGTTAAACTCTCATAGAAACCTGTGAACGAAACTACCGCAACTATATCTATCTATACAGTTTATAACTTATCAATTATTATATATTTAATTAAACTAAATTGAATAAAGTTAGCGTTTTCGATCAATTGCACCATCTTCCTTGAAATGTGGTTGAGTGAAATGGAAAGAAAGTGCATGCAGTAAACATAGTTGTTTTTCTCTTTCTCTCGAAAGGCAGACAAACATTTATTCCATTTGTAAGAGCCTTGAAATATTTATTTGCAGCATGTTGGGACTCAGTGTGAAGCTCATGAGCGGAGAGATCTCGTACGTGGATGTTTTAGCGGAGTAAAGGTTATAGTACCGGCTAATAGTTTAATGGACGTGATAATGCCATTAGTGTAGCTGAGGATGTAGGAGATGTTGTACTGGCCTTCAAGGGTCTTCTGATATTGATGCACAAAAACATCTGACGGTTCGTTGATGGTCATACACTTTAATGCATAAATACTGTAAATTGAGTTTGAGAGTTTGAGTTATTCTATAGCGCTTGGTGCATATTGATGCAACGCCATAATAAGTTAAAATAAGTGTTTCTGACAGATGCTCGTACTGCTGCGCTCGGCTGATGAGCGGCAGATGTTTGAGCTTCACCTGCAACAGTTTAATTAAACTGTCAACACATTACATCTTAATATTTCCGCACGTCGTATAATCCTTCATGCCTAAACTGCACATTCACATAAACATATATCATATCAAAATATGATCAAATGGAAATATAACGCTGTTTGATCTGATTATTGAGTTAAACTGAAAATGCATGATCAAGTTGTAATGCTTTAGGAAATCAAATTATACTATTAAGAACATTTTTAATGCAATGAAAAAATAAATAAAATAAAACAATAAAATGCAAATAAAACTAAAATGCAAATAAAAAAATAAATAAAATGCAATGAAAAAATAAAAAATACAATTAAAATGAAAAGATAAAATAAAATGCAAATAAAAATAAAATAAAATGCAATGAAAAAATAAAAAATAAAATTAAAATTAAAAAATAAAATAAAATGCAAATAAAAATAAAATGCAAATAAAAAATGAAATGCAATGAAAAATAAAATTCACTGTGCTCAACTTTAGTCTTGGGTGCGTAGTTTGACTAGCAACATCATATTCAAGTAAGTGATCCGTATTCGCTTAATCTTCTTAACTTTCGGTTTATTTTAACTTTGCAACAGATTTAATGAATATGATTCACTGAAGAAGGCTTGATTGTTGACTGCTCTGTTGCAAAATTAAAATAAACTGAAAGTGATTAAGAAGATTAAGCGACTCCTAACTTGAATATGATGCAGTTTTTATTATGCAAGTTACTTGAAGCCCAATAATTTGCATTATTTATTAGATTATGATAATAAAATAATATATATATTTGTATTTATATGCATATAAAATATAATAATTTATATAATAAAAATATAAGTTATTAAAATATATAACAAAATATTATGAATGATTATTAATGCAAATATAATAAATAATAAGCATTTAGAAATCAGTTATTATAGATTATTAAATTATAGATTTTTTTTTATGCAAAAAAATCATTAGGATATTAAGATCATGTTCCATGAAGATATTTTGTAAAATTTTTTTTTACATTTTTGTGATTTTTTTTTTGATTAGTAATATGCATTACTAAAAACTTCATTTGGACAACTTTAAAGGTGATTTTCTCAATATTTAGATTTTTTTGCACCCTCAGATTTCATATTTTTAAATATTGTTCTATCGTAACAAAGCATGTATCAGTGGAAAGCTTATTTATTCAGCTGCTTTCAGATGATGTATGAATCTCAGTTTTAAAAAACTGACCCTTATGACTGGTTTTGTGGTCCAGGGTCACACATTGAAGTAGACCAGGTTTATGCGCTTTATGAAACCCCACCCCAGCGTGCCGCTGTTTCGGTATGCATGACCACAGCTTCTCCTTTAGGAGCAGAGAATGCTGGGAGACTCGTGCTTGTCTGAGACGTCACTGTCTGTGAGTGAAAATGTGCAGGTGACCTCTGTATCTGCGGGAAGTGCGTTTGATGGCGCGTTGACAGCTCATGTCAGGCTTCAGTGCTCATTTCAATACGCCGCTCAAATCATCAGTCATACATACTAATAGAAACCAAACGCTACTGTGAGCTCAAACCCTCAGACAAAGAGCAGCTTCACTATTTAATAGAGAGACACTTATAGTTGGACTGATGGAATCAGCTGTCATACATACCTGTATAACACTATCTATCTTATACATCTATATCAGCTTGCTGTGAAATAGTTTCACACTGTCCTGAAGTAAGAGGGAGTAGTGTTTGCATACACAAACTCATGCCTTGACGATAGGGTGTAGGGCGTGGTTGCTAGGGTGTAATTATGTGGTTGATAAATGTTCTGATTGTTATTAGGGTGTTGCTATGTGGTTGTTTGAGTTAGAGGTTGTTTTGATAGTAGTTAGAGTGTTTAAGTGTTGCTAGGGTGTTGCTGTGTGGTTTCTAAAATGTTCTGGTAGTTGTTATGGTGTTCAGGTGGTTGCTAGGGTGTTGCTGTGTGGTTGCTGAAGTGTTTTGCGGTTGCTAGAGTGCTGCTGTTTTGTTCATAAGAAGTTCTGGTGGTTGCTATGATGTTGCTATGTGGTTGCTGAAGTGTTTGGTGGGTGCTTGAGTGTTCAGGTGGTTGCTAGGGTGTTGCTAGGGTGGATGTTAAAGAGTTCTGGTGGTCGCTAGGGTGTCAATAGGCAGTTGCTAAGGAGTTCTGGTGATTGATATGGTGTTTAGTGTTTAGGGGTTGGTAAGATGTTGTTATGTGGTTTCGAAAGTGTTCTGGTGGTTGTTAGGGCATTCAGGTGGTTGCTAGGGTGTTGCTATGTGGTTGCTACAGTGTTTGGTGGTTGCTAGGGTGTTGCTGTGTTGTTGCTAAGGTATTCTAGTTGTTGCTAGAGTGTTGCTATGTTGTTCCTAGAGTGTTTGGGGTGGTTATAGGCTGTTGTCATGTGGTTTAAAGTGTTCTGGTGGTTGCTAGGGTGTTGCTATGTGGTTGTTAGAGTTAGAGTTTGTTTTGATAGTTGTTGAGAGTGTTCAGGGGATGCTAGAATGTTGCTATGTGGTTTCTAAAATGTTCTAATGGTTGTTATGGTGTTCAGGTGGTTGCTTGGGTGTTGCTATGTGGTTGCTAAAGTGATTGGTGGTTGCTAGAGTGCTGTTGTGTGGTTGATAAGGATTTCTGGTGGTTGCTAAAATGTTCTGGTGGTTGCAAGGGTGTTGCTATGTAGTTCCTAAAGTGTTCTGGTGGTTGTTATGGTAGTCAGGTGGTTGCTAGGGTTTTGCTATGTGGTTGCTAAAGTGTTTGGTGGTTCCTAGAGTGCTCAGGTGGTTGCTAGGGTGTTGCTGTGTGGTTGTTAAAGTGTTCTGGTGGTTGGTAGAATGTTTGGGTGGTTGCTAGGGTGTTGATGGGTAGTTGCTAAAGAGTTCTGTTCATTGCTATAGTATTTGGGTGGCAGAGTGTTGCTGCATGGTTGCTAAAGGGTTTGGTGGTTGCTAGGATGTTGCTGTGTGGTTGCCAAAGCGTTCTAGTTGTTGTTAGAGTGTTGCTGTGTTATGTGGTTGCTGAGTGAAGCTGTGTGGTTAATAAGAAATTCTTAGAGTGGTTGTTAGAGTTAGAGGTTGTTCTAATAGTTGTTCGAGTGTTTGGGGGTTGCTAGGATGTTGCTATGTGGTTTCTTAACTGTTCTGGTGGTTGCTATGGTGTTCAGGTGGTTTCTATGGTGTTGCTATGTGTTTGGTGGTTGCTAAAGTGCTGTTGTGTTGTTCATAAGGAGTCCTGGTGGTTGCTAAAGTGTTGCCATGTGGTTGCTAAAATGATTGGTGGTTGCTAGAGTGGTGTAGTGTGGTTCATAAGGAGTTTTGGTTGTTGCTAAGGTGTTCTGTGGGTGCTAGGGTGTTGCTTTGCAGTTCCTAAAGTGTTATGGTGGTCAGGTGGTTGATGGTGTGTTGCTAAGGTGTTCTGGTCATTGCTAGAGTGTTTGTATAGCTTGTGTGTAGGTGTTGCTGTGTGGTTTTTAAAGTGTTCTGGTGGTTGCTAGGGTGTTGCTAGGTTCTTTATAAAGTGTTTGGGTGGTTACTGAGGTGTTGATGGGTAGATACTAAGGTGTTCTGATTATTGTAACAGTGCTTGGATGGTTGTTAGGGTGTTGCTGTATGGTTGATGAAGTGTTCTGTGGTTTCTAAAGTATTTAATTGGTTGCTAGGGTGTTGCTATGTGGTTTCAAAAGTGTTCTGGTGGTGTCTAGGGTGTTGCTATGTGGTTGCTAGTGTTTGGTGGTTTCTAGAGTGTTTGGATGGTTGCTAGGGTGTTGCTATGTGGTTTCAAAAGTGTTCTGGTGGTGTCTACGGTGTTGCTATGTGGTTTGTAGTGTTTGGTGGTTGTTAGGGTGTTGCTGTATGGTTGCTAAGGTGCTCTAGTTGTTGCTAGTGTGTTGCTTTTTGGTTGCTAGAGTGTTCAGGGTGGTTGCTAGGTAGTTTACTACTATGTGGTTGCTAAACAGTGATTAGAGAAACCATTTCTACTGTATAAAATCCATCTAAAATCATCCAATTAGACCAAACTTAGACTGATTTAACAGTTTTTTTTTGTTCCTTACATAACTGAGGGTTTCTAGGTGGTTTTATGCAACTGTATGAGCAATAGTAATGGTGGCTGCAAAGATCTCACTCCACAGAAAACACTTGATGATTGAACTCAGAACGTTTCCTATTTCACTTCTTCTGTAATTTTACTTAGCTTGTTATTGAAAGCCAGCATCTGCATAAGTGTTGCATAAGAGTTGCACGAGGAGCGCTCGAATACAGAGACAGTAAAATTGAGCAAATAAAATGAGTGCAATTTTCCCCACTGAACGTCTTCAGCTATCGCTGACATATCAGACGGAGCGTTTCGTAGAATTAGAGCTGCGTTCGCCACATTAGCGGAGCCACCGCTGCGTCGCTCTCAGCATCACCCAGAGGTGAGTGTCAGCGAAACACCCAGATTTATATCTGTAAATGAGGAACAGAATGGCTTTTCTGTGTTTTTTATGTGGCGCTGGTTGGGACAGAGTGCTCCGCTCAAGGGTACATCTGCCGCGCGGCTCTCCGGGGGCCCGGGGCCATCGCCGTGGCACGACGGGGGCTTTTATTTATGTTTCTCTCCTGGAAAACACAGAGAAACTTACTTGTGTTTAAAAGAGCCTTTTTTCCAGGTCTATCAGCGCAGACTCGCTCTATCTGCGGGGGTTCAGGTTAAACTTCAAATGGATGTGTTTACGCCTGGAAAAATGGAAAGGAAAGAGAGAGAAAATGTCTCGGGTTGTGTTTGAAAAAAATAAAGAGAGAAAACAGAAATGGAAAGGTCTGAGGATTGAGTCTGCAGGGACAGTGACTAAAGTAGCCCAGCGGCATTAGATATGCA
This sequence comes from Cirrhinus mrigala, assembly GCA_036247105.1. Taxonomy (NCBI): domain Eukaryota; kingdom Metazoa; phylum Chordata; class Actinopteri; order Cypriniformes; family Cyprinidae; genus Cirrhinus; species Cirrhinus mrigala. The sequence goes on from CM070030.1 coordinate 796,924, forward strand.
TGAGCGCTGAATCATCGCCGCGCGGCGAGCGAAAGCGCAGCGGGAAGGTGCTTGTGTACTTTGCGTTGTCCTTCCTTCTGTCCTAAGATGGCTGGAGGCCATTTGAAAAGAATAAAAACAGATTATCTTGTAGAACTTTATTTTTTTTAAACCTCAGCTAAACTAAAGCTTCAGTGCTGCTTCAAGTTGGCAGTTCCCAAAAAATGCATAATTTTTTTGCATTGGACTGAAACTTACTGACTTTGCTCATACAGGGCGTAACAACTCTCCAAGAAAAATATGAATTTCTTGTTATGCTGTATTATTACCAAATCTTGGATTTAATCTTTTTGTCAACTTGTTTTCACAGGTTTTGTGTTTCTTTTTGGAACTGGTTGATCGTAAGCCTCATTAATATGAGCTCATGCACCTCAGTTTTTCAGCCAAAATTACCCATAAATAATGCTTAGTGTGGCCCACAGTCAGTCAGTTCCAAACAGTACAAAACCTGCGCTAACTGAAAGAAAACGAGTTAACAAAAAGACTGAATCCAATAAAACAGCATAACAAGCAATTTACAAGGCCTGTCATTTTTGACCAGGATCATCAATTTAGCTAAAGGATTTTGAGCACAACACAGGGGTTAAGATGTTTTGCATGTGTTATTATTTTGGTGATAATGAATCTCATCTGTTTGGTGGATCTCTCATCTGAAGTGATGCGTTTCCTCTCGGCTGGTGTCAGTCTCTGAGAGCCGCGCTCAGCGTCTACTTCCTGTGTCAGGATTGATAGCGGCGTCTCTGTTGCTGCTGCTGCCAATCTGTCGTTTGTCATTTTCTCGTGCCCGGCAGCAGCGCTCTGCGGAGGAACCTCATGTTTCGTTGTGTTCAGAATTTACATCTGAGTGAACATGAGGAGAGATGCCATCAACAGCGATTAGAGAAAACATTTCTACTGTATTTATACAGTTCAGAGATACTTTACTGAAATAAACAGCTTAAACCAGCCTCAGGAGGTTTTGAGGTTTCAAATCCACAAGTAAATGTGAATGACATTTGCATATGCAAAACTCATGCCATGATGATAGGGTGTTGCTATGTGGTTGCTAGAGTATTTAGGTGGTTACTAAGGTCTTCAGATGGGTGGTAGAGTGTTGTTATATGGTTGCTGAAGTGTTCTGGTGGTTTCTATAGTGTTTGGATGGTTTCTAAGGTATTGCTATGTGGTTGTTAAGGGGTTCTGTTGTTTGGTAAAGTGTTTGTGTGGTTGCTAAAGTGTTCTGGTGGTTTCTAGAGTGTTTTGGTGGTTGCTAGGGTGTTGCTATGTGGTTGCTAAAGTGTTCTATAAATTTCTAGAGTGTTTTGGTGGTTGTTAGGGTGTTGCTATGTGGTTGCTAAAGTGTTCTGGTGATTTATAGGGTGTTGCTATGTGGTTGCTAGTGTTTGGTGGTTGTTAGAGTATTTGGATGGTTGCTAGGGTATTGCTATGTGGTATGTGGTTGTTAAGGTGCTCTATTATTTGGTAAAGTTTTTGCTGGTTGCTAGGGTGATGCTGTGTGGTTGCTAAAGAGTTCTGGTGGTTTCTAGGGTGTTGCTATGTGGTTGCTAGTGTTTGGATGGTTGCTAGGGTGTTGCTATGTGGTTGTTAAGGTGCTCTATTGTTTGGTAAAGTTTTTGCTGGTTGCTGGGGTGTTGCTATGTGGTTGCTAAAGGGTTCTGGTGGTTTCTAGGGTGTTGCTATGTGGTTGTTAGAGTATTTGGATGGTTGCTAGGGTATTGCTATGTGATTGTTAAGGTGCTCCATTGTTTGGTAAAGTTTTTGGGTGGTGGTTAGGGTGTTTCTATGTGGTTGCTAAAGTGTTCTGGTGGTTTCTAGGGTGTTGCTATGCGGTTGCTAAAGTTTTCTAGTGTTTATTAGAGTGTTTGGATGGTTGCTAGGGTGTTGCTATGTGGTTGTTAAGGTGCTCTATTGTTTGGTAAAGTTTTTGCTGGTTGCTGGGGTGTTGCTATGTGGTTGCTAAAGGGTTCTGGTGGTTTCTAGGGTGTTGCTATGTGGTTGTTAGAGTATTTGGATGGTTGCTAGGGTATTGCTATGTGATTGTTAAGGTGCTCCATTGTTTGGTAAAGTTTTTGGGTGGTGGTTAGGGTGTTTCTATGTGGTTGCTAAAGTGTTCTGGTGGTTTCTAGGGTGTTGCTATGCGGTTGCTAAAGTTTTCTAGTGTTTATTAGAGTGTTTGGATGGTTGCTAGGGTGTTGATATGTGGTTATTAAGGAGCTTTATTGTTTGGTAAAGTGTTTGGGTGGTTGCTATGGTGTTGCTATGTGGTTGATAAAGTGTGCTGCTGTTTTCTAGACTGTTTGGGTGGTTGTTAAACAGTGATTAGAGACACCGTTTATACTGTATTTACATGATTCAGAGATACTGTATACTGAAATAACCAGCTTAAGGACCATAAAATCTTCCAACCAGACCAAATTAAACCAAGACTGGTTTAACTGGTTTTCTTAATTGGATTCTGGGTCTTCACCCACAAGATTTTTTGGTTTATCGAAAGCACTCAGCAACACAATTTCACATTTATTTCCCATTTTCTCTCAGCTCGCTCTTAGTTTTACAGTGAGTCTGACATTTGCAAGGAAATAGGCTGTTCACAGCGTTGCCAAATTCCCTGACGGTGTTTGGGAGGCGTTTCAATCACCTTTCGTCCCAGGTGCATAAACGACAGCGACAGTCTGAACGTCTCAGGCTTTGTCAGGTTTGAGCGCCGAGACGCCCATGAAATAACCAGACGATGCATCCACAACACTCCATTCCTCTCAAATCCTGCTTTGTAATGGAAAATATGACAATTTTGATGCGCAGAACAGTAGTAGCTCCAGTAATCCCATGTTACCAAGTGTCTGACAAAATGCAGACACAATAGAACAAAATACCAATCGCATGTGTTAGTAGAAACCCACGGGTGATGAGTTTGTCAGCAGCAAAAATAGAAACCAGGACGAATATATTAACAGCGTTTGGATTAAAAAACAGCTTATCTGACTCTTGAATTAACCCGTTTTGCTGGTAAGTAAATGTGTATTGGTTGAATCAGTGATGTTAAATATTATATACAGTATTGTGTAATGAGACTAGCATTCATCTATAAACTACTGTAGAGATGCTTTCACAATAGACCGTTTACACTCACACTTTAGATGACAACATCCATTAAGTTACACTCGTGTGGCAGACGATTTGAAGCAAACAGTTAAGTGATTAGCTTCCCGTTGGGCAGAAATGTTGAGCAGCGGCGGGGAGCGGCTGCCATATGGAACGCAACTGAATCAACAAGATGGATTGGGAGGCGCCCGTGGCGGGAAGCTCCGTTAGCTCAGGGTCGCCCGTTAACATGGGTTCAGCGGTCACCTGCCGCTTTAAATCAATGCAAGGAGAAACACAAATACATTAGTTTGGACCCTGTGTTGATGGGTCTGAGAGAGACTTTTACCCTCCGCTCATGTTTATCATCATCATCATTACACAACGCTGCAGTGATTAGCATTTATGAGCATAGATGAAAATGTACATTTGTCCCCCGCACTTTTTCATTGGTGCACGTAAAGGTTTTCATGGGGCAGTGTACCTTTACAATTCAAAGAGAGGTTTTGCATTTGGATATATGCTACTTAGATGTGATCAAAGACTGCTTTTTGTCAAGGTTTAGGAATTTGTTTTATTAAATGCTGAATATTCTGGCTCAACTAACTGGTAAACAGTCTGAAACGCATGCAGCCTTTGATCTCACTCTTTCTGAAAATTGTATTTTTACACATGTGCTTTAAAAAGCCCTATAAATTAGAATAAAGATGGAGATTAATAATGTTGAGATTAAACTGTTGATATTTTGTTGTTTTTAAACAAACCAGCCAGAATGCACAAAAAAAATGTGCACTCAAACCTAAATGACACTCAACTAAATGCTTATTGCATGTTATTGTTTACTGTAACATGCATAGAACAGAAATAAAATTGAATAAGGCTTAAATCAAAGCAGAAAGTCTTATATTCATTAACACATGGCATTAAATGTTGCATATGCTGCTAAAAATGAACATCTTCCTCAGTATTTTGTCTTGTTTTCCAGTACAAATACCTGCACATCCTTAAATCAACATAAATTGGAGATGGAAAATGAAGTGGAAAATGAGAACGAGAGTCTTGTTTTCTGGCAAATTTAACAAAATGAAGAGTTTATGCTTAAAACAAGAAGCAACATCTGTCAATGGGAAATGAAAACTTATTTTCCCTGTGAATTATGCTGAGCTTTTCTGAGACATGTGTTCTTGTTTAAATCATAAGCTCACTTCATTTTGATCAATTTTTTAGAAAACAAGAATTTTAATCTTCTGTAAATTCACTGATTTATAGATATTTAGACATTTGCAGTAGAAAATGTATTTTATTTATTCATTTCCATATTCTGTTCAAGCTTTGAGCTTTCTGTTTAAAACTTAAAATGAATTTGAATTAAAAAGCAATCGACTGGAAGTTGCATTTTCCAACTTTGATGCAATGCTAATGCAAGCCATTTATTTTAGAGACCATACTGGCTTCATAAAACCTGCAGAAACCCTCTAGAACAAACTGGAATTACATTTGACATTCTGAAATGATGGCTACGCCCCTGCTAGCATTGTTGAGTGCTGGGACTCTGTTGTTTGCAGTGCTTTGTCTTCTCGCTGCAGTCTTTAACCCGAGTGTGTCGCTGGAGTCATTAGCGTTTAGCGAGTGCGAATATATCTGAACCCACTGGATACGAGGAAACGAGCCGGGCTCGGTAATTGCTGAGCTACTGTCATGTTCCGGGGCTTTCTGTAGAGACTCTAATTTGTTTTTAAGTGTAGCGTGAGAATGTCAGCTCCAAGACAAATCTTTGCCGATACGAGCGGCTGAAATGTATGCCAATTTAGATGATGACAAGGAGCAGTAAATCCGGAGCCGCTGTTTGCGCGGCGTCACACCAGAGATTTAGTCTCCCGATCTCTGCACTTTGAAGTGTTATTACCTCAGAAATCCCATTGTAGTAAATCAGATCTGAATAATTGGGAAAATAAATTAGCATAGAGCTGGAGTTTGAAGGAACAGGCATATGCCTTATTAGCATACAGGCGGATTCTGGTTGGAAATGCTGGAGAAATAATACATTGTGTTTTTGTGCCTTTTAAAGTATGTTTGTACTTTAACATACTATGCATTGTGAATACTACATATCATAATATGTATTATATTCACACACATACACTTCCTTTGTATTAATTGCATTGTTTTGCAGTGATTGTTTCTGCAGTTACATCAGTAAGTGGTGCCGAGTGAATCTCTTCACAAATTAGTTATTTCAATCATTCATTCAAGCGATTCATTCGGAAACCAATCTAATTAGTGAGTCGTTGAATCATTAATTCAGTTAATTCATCCAAAAGCACAAATTCATTCAAGAACGAGTAACTGAATCTTTGAATCATTCATTCAACTTATTTGTTAAAAACACCAATTTGTTGAGTCATTGAATCATTCATTCAACTCATTTGTTCAAAACACCAGTTTGTCAAGTCGTTGAATCATTCATTCAGCTGATTTGTTTAAAAGCACCAGTTTGTCGAGTCACTGAATCATTCATTCAGCTGATTTGTTCAAACGCGTCAATTTGTCGAGTCATTGAATCATTCAGTCAACTGATTTGTTCAGAAGCACCCGTTTGTCGAGTCATTGAATCATTCATTCAGCTGATTTGTTCAAACGCATCAATTTGTCAAGTCATTGAATCATTCATTCAGCTGATTTGTTCAAATGCATCAATTTGTTGAGTCATTGAATCGTTGATTCAACTAATTTGTTCAAACGCACCAGTTTGTTGAGTCACTGAATCATTCATTCAACTGATTTGTTCAAACGCATTAATTTGTTGAGTCATTGAATCATTCATTCAACTAATTTGTTCAAAAGCACCAGTTTGTTGAGTCACTGAATCATTCATTCAGCTGATTTGTTCAAACGCGTCAATTTGTCGAGTCATTGAATCATTCATTCAACTGATTTGTTCAGAAGCACCCGTTTGTCGAGTCATTGAATCATTCATTCAGCTGATTTGTTCAAACGCATCAATTTGTCAAGTCATTGAATCATTCATTCAGCTGATTTGTTCAAATGCATCAATTTGTTGAGTCATTGAATCGTTGATTCAACTAATTTGTTCAGACGCACCAGTTTGTTGAGTCACTGAATCATTTATTCAACTGATTTGTTCAAACGCATCAATTTGTTGAGTCATTGAATCATTCATTCAACTAATTTGTTCAAAAGCACCAGTTTATTGAGTCACTGAATCATTCATTCAACTGATTTGTTCAAACGCATCAATTTGTCGAGTCATTGAATCATTCATTCAACTAATTTGTTCAAAAAAGCAGTCTGATGAGTCACTGAATCATTCATTTAACTGATTCGTTCAAACGCATCAATTTGTTGAGTTACTGAATCATTAATTTAACTGATTTGTTCAAACGCATTAATTTGTCAAGTCACTGAATCATTCATTCAACTGATTCGTTCAAACGCACCAATTTGTTGAGTCACTGAATCATTAATTTAACTGATTCATTCAAAATGCCGACACATTCAGGCCCCATTACTGTGTTCTGTTCAGAAATTCTGCTTTGTGTAGAAATATTTTCATTGGTGGAGGAAAAAACAACAAAGTAACTGAAAATATTGTGACTAAAGTGTAGCTGTTGGTCTGAATATCAGTTGGAAAGTGTGTTTATAACCCGCAGCCTTTTTCCTCACCATTGACGAATCACACTGATTGGTCCTTGCGCTCATGCATTTAACTTTCATTGGCTACAATTCTAAACGCTGTAAAGTGTGTTGAAAACAGAAATATAATATATATGCATAATATATCATATCAAAATGAAGATTAGTGATGGCTTACAGAGTCATTCTTACAGATTTTTCTATATATATCACAGATTTGCAGTGTTGTGTTGATGAGTGATCATTAAGGGCCAGATCTCGGTGTGTTTGTGTAGTTTTATTCCTGGAGCAGAGCTGCGGTCGCTTCTGAACAGCTCAGCATCTGTGAGCTGATGTAACGCCACACATGCAGTAACACACTGATGACCTCAGAATCAAGCACTTCCTGTTGCATCAGCATCATCTGGTGGAGCAGCACACCTTTTCAGTAGATTTCTCAATGTTTTCCTCTTTCTTTTACTCCATTTCAAAAAAACCTGTAGGAAAGTGTAGCACGGGTTGTTTAGTTTCATTCAAATGCAGAAAATGAATAGGATTTTCACTTGATCGGCTGTTATATTTATCAGCTTCAAACTCAGTTTAGTTGTAAGTAAGAAGTTCAGCATAATTGCTACAGAGAGCACCACTAACGTACGTGTGTGCGTTACACACAACCCTCTCTGATGGAGAACATCCATCTTTTTTCCATTTGTAAAAGCTGGGATTGCGCTGACCTTCAGCAGATGAACGGATGAAGCAGAGAAATGGCTTCACTTTAATTTATTTATGTTTAATGTGGCCAGGCATCTCTGCTCTGTTTTAGACCACTTAAAGCCGGCCAGGATCCATCGAGTCGCTGCGGCGGTTTCCATTAAAGATACGATCGGCCCCGGCAGACCCCCGAGACCCCGAGAGGAAGCGCAGATCGCATTAAAACCGCCGGCGGCCCCCAAAACGCAAAGCGCTCTGGAGAGTCTCAGCCGTTTACTGCCACCGTGCGCAGATGGCCGCATTAAAACTCCTATCAGTGCGTTTGTCAGGCTCTGGGTTAGTGATCGCTCGCCCAGGTGGGTTGATTATGGCTCGGGTCGGTTGTGCCAATGACAGAGCTTTGCCAGAATCTAAGTTTCAAGGCAAATCTGTCATCTTCTATATATATTATTGTATATAATAAGCAAAAACACATATATATTAAATACTGAAACTCAAATATATATATATATATATGTTTGTGTGTGTGTGTAATGTGTGCATATATATATATATATATATAATTAAAAGTTGTTTTGGAAACACCAATTTAATAAAAAAAACTTAATATATTAAAAGTTGCTATATATAACAATTTTATATAATGATGGTTAATTTAAAATGTAATTAAAAATGTAAATCATATATATATTAAAATCTATAAAAATAATAAATTAATTAAATATATTATGTTAAACGTAAAATAAACATTTCATACTTTCATACTATATAAATAGGTTGCTGTATATATTAATTTAATATAACTATAATTATTTTAATATAAAATTATAATATAATTATAGAATGTATATATATATATTTTATTAAACCTATATTAAGTATGTAATTTGAAAGTAATGATTTACATATAACTAAAAATATATATGCAATATAAAAGTTGTTTTATAAATAAATCTTTTTTTTTAATTTGATATATTAATCAATTCAAAGATAAAATGTAAAAATTGTTAATACATTGCAATTTAATGTAATAATAATATTATACGTGCTTTTTTAAAAATAAATAATTTCACGCGTATATATGTGTATGTGTTTGTGTGTATATATCATTTACAAGTTGTTTTATAAACATCAATTTTGATTAATATCACTTTATAATAATGATAAATTAATTAAATATTTTATGTAAAAAGTAAATTAAAAAGTTTTCACACTATATAAATAGGTTGCTGTAAATATTAATTCAATATAATGATAATTATTTTAATATAAAATTATAATATAATTATAATATGTATTATAAAATACAACCATAATATCATTTTAATGTAATAGTATTAAATATTTATTAATATTTATTAAATATAAGTATGTAATTTGAATGATTTACATATAACTTTAAATATACTTAAATATATACGTTGTTTTATAAATAAATCATTTTTATTCATTTTCATATATTAATCAATTCAAAAATAAAATGTAAAAATTGTAATTTAATTGTAATTTAATGTAATAATAATATTATTTATTGAAAAAATTAATTTCATGCATAATTTCATACGTTTATATGTTTGTGTGTATGCTGAGCATATGGGCCATTGACGTATAAGTGAGGTATTTTTGACAGGAAAAATTTAAAATACAAAAAAAAAAAAATAATAATATCTCTTGTGATTGTTCAAACATTAAGAATCTTGTGTACACATAAATTCATATTAAAAAAAAACATTTTGAAAGTGATTTTAGTGTTTTCTCATCTCAATGAATTGGCCATAGCCTTAAAAATGTCATGTGGTGCAACCATGATTTATATTAAAATTAATTCATTTCCGTAACATGCTTAACTTTTTTTAACGTGTTCTCGGTAATTAAGGTGTTTAGAGACAAAGTAATTGCATTTATTTTGTGTCTTTGTAAATAATGAGCTCATATTTTTCTTTTATAATTTCAGAGTTGCCTTCTTAAATGTAGTTAACAGACTTATTTTTTGTGTAAATTGCCGAAAACGGATAAAAATGTTTTAAAAATACCATTCACTTAAGCATACTGTAGCAGTGATTCATATTTCAACCACAGAAATTAAATATTTTATTTTTATTTTAATACAATTATTCCTATTATTGGTCGCACCACATGACGAGTGGTCGCTCCAAATGATGCAAAGGCCTTATATCATTAAAAATGCTATTTAAAGAGATATGTGTGACATTTCTAGGCATTTCTACATGCTATATATTTCTATATATACATAAAGTGTAAGTGTGATTGAGTGGAGATGGTGTGTTTTCACTGTTACCTGAGCAGTGTTAACCCAAATACAAACTAATATTGCATCAGCCTCCCATGACTGAATGTCATCATCACCAAAGACACACACATCCCGTCTCGCAGCCTCCCTTAATTAATGCTGAGGAGAGCGAGACGAGTCTTTGAGCAGCTGCGGCGCAGTGGAAGCGCCGGATCTCATCTCCGTCCCGCCGCCCGAGGCGAAGCGCTGGTGTGTTGATCAGCTCTGGGAAGCTGCAGTCGGTTCCTGTTCGGGTGACAGCCGCTCTCAGGAGTGCACATTAGTGAGCGAGAGCCGCGGGTACCGAAGGGCGTTCCCGTCTCCCCGAATCTCCCACTGTGCTTTTGTCTGTGTTTAGCGGGATCGACTTTCTTATCGAGTTAGAGGATGAAAATGATCCAGTGAATTCATGTCAGAATCACAATCCTTGTGTCAAACCTGCTCTTACCAACACACTAACGCTGGGTGTTTTTAAACAACCGTCTTATTCACTGTATTTGATAGGGAACGATGAACCAGGGGTGTACCATTAAAATAAAGCTGAAATCGTGTTACGGCTTAATGCAATCGTCAAATCGTGACCTACTGCATTCTTTAACGTGATTTAACATTTGAAAAACTGAGGAAATTACCACAGCCTTAAATAGTATTTGTAATTTGTATTTGTAATAGTATTGTATGTTCATGGTGAAATATTACAGTATTCATTTATTACTTTTTTATTGTTTGATTTAATAATAATATTAATTGTATTGATGTAAAATCACCAAATTGTGCTGCTGTGATTTTTTTATTTTTTTTAATTTTTTTTTAAATCTTTAAAAAAAAAAAAAAAAAAAAAAAACCCTTAAATACTTAATTTTTTATTTTATAGTGAGATATAACTACAGTAAAATTACAATAGTGTTCTTTCTTATTTTGTTTCTTATTTTGATTTGGTAATATTATTATTTTTAATAATAATAATAATATTAATAAAGTAATTAGTTATATTGAGATAAAATCAGAAAAAAGGTTTTGCTAAATTGTCCAACTGTATTTTTTTTTTAACCATTTTCTGTAAAGTAAAATTATTACCATTGCCATTTCTCAGAAATATTAGATTTTATCTTATTTCTTGTTTTGTTTAATGTTTTTATTTAATAATAATAATAACAATAATGATAATAATAATAATAATAATAATATTATAATAATATATATAATAATATTATTAATTAATATTATTAATTATTATTATATTGATGTAAAATCACAAATATTTTGGCTTTTTTATTTAATATTTTGATTTTTATTTATTTATTTTTTTTATTATTTTGTTTTCTGTAAAAAAAAAAAAAAAATTAATACTTACATTTTTATTTTATAATGAGGTATAACTACAGTGAAATTACAATAGCATTCTTTCTTTCTTTGTTTACTATTTTGATTTGGTATTATTTTTATTTTTAATAATAATAATAATAATAATAATAATAATAATAATAAAGTAGTTAAAAAGTTTTTGCTAAATTGTCCAACTGTATTTTTTTCCACCATTTTCTGTAAAGTAAAATTATTACTATTATTGCCATTTCTAAGAAATATTAGATTTTTTTTTATTTTATAATGACATCTTACAATAGTAATATTACTTTTGTTTTGTATTTGTATTCAGTAACAATAATTATATAATAATAATAATGATGATGATAATAATAATAATAATAATAATAATAATAATAAAAGCATGGCTAAATTATTTTTAAAAAATGGCTAAATTGTGTATCTGTAAGTTTTTTTTTTTTTTTTTTTTTTTTTGTGAAATAAAATAAGGTTAATTTTTCTGTAAAATAAAATTATTCATTTTTTTCACAAAATGCTCTTTTATTCTATAGTAAAATATTACAATAGTAATATTTCAAATTTTGTTTCATATTTTTATTTAGCAGTAACATTACCAGATATAAGTAGATATAAATTTTGGCTAAATTATGCAGTTTTTTACAGCAAAATTGCAATGTGTTTTTTACCCCCAAATCATGCAGCCATTAGATAAATGCTGTCAAACGCATCGGTGTGCAACATGTTTGATTTCTACACAAATGCATCCGGCGCTCTTCCACAGAGCAGCATCAGTCTACTCCTAAAAGTAATGCAGACTGTAAAGAACGACTGAGACTTGGGTCTGAAATGCGTTTTGTGTGTTTGACTGAAGGAAACTGGCGAAGAAGCGCAAGGAGACGCTGAGCAGCACGCGGCAGGAGATGACGGTGATGGTGAACTCCATGGACAAGAGCTACGCCGAGCAGGGCACGAGCTGCGACGAGGCCATTTCATTCATGGACACACACAACCTCAACGGACGCCGTGAGTGTCTGACACCTTCACAACGTAGTTCACACAGAAAACAGCTTCTATTTACACACGTGGTTAAAAAATCACACTTTTGTGGAAACACTGCCGATGATATTAGAGTCTGGAGCTCTTTTCAGCACTGAGCGAAGTCCAGAAATGTCAGAGACGCCCAAAAACGTATGCTGAAGTGATTTGATGTGTCTTATTTGACTTAAGCATGAACATGAATGAGATTTGATGACTTTTGGTTGACACAAGGGTTCAGACTCTTCCTTCTCATCTGTTCTGGTGGGATTGTGCTGTAAATCCCATCAGATTTCATCACATATTCACAGGTTTTACACTGATTTGAGATCAATTCAGATCAATCTACCATAACTACCAAACTACTTTTATTTTATTTTATTTTATTTTATTTTATTTTATTTTATTTTATTTTATTTTATTTTATTTTATTTTATTTTATTTTACCAAATTCAGTTTTATTTTTTCTTTAATTCAGGTTTATTCATTTATTTATTTAATTGTTTGTTTATTTTTAATTTTTTAAATTACATTTTAATAGTTTAATAAAATTTTAATACTCAAAAAAAAGTCTAATAACTTTAAAAGTATACAATTTTAACAGTTTAGTAATTCATAAAAAGCTTAATAATAATAGTGCCCTATGAAATATTTTTCTTAGGATTTTTTTTTTTGTTGTTTTTTCCTGGATTCCATTTGAATGATTTAATAACATTTTAATAATAATAATAATAATAATAATAATAAAAAATTATTTATTTATTTATTTATTTATTTTATTACATTTTAACGGGTTTAATACTCAAACAGAATGTCTAATCAATTTGAAAAAAAAAAAGTACTAATTGATTAAAAAAAATTGATTTTTTTTTTCAGAAATTGTCTTTTTTCTTTTTTTCCTGGACTCCGTTGTTATGATTTAATAACATTTAAATGATCAAAAATAATGTATAATCAATAAAATTCATAAAACTGTAAATATTAAAGATTTTATTACAGTTTTACCAATAATAGAGTTATATGAAATGTTTATTTCTTTAGAAATTTCAGTTTTATTTTTTTTATTCAATTTTAATGGTTTAATTAAATTTCTGTAAGTGATATAAGTAATACATGCACCATGTCATAATATTCACAGACACTAGTCTGTATCACAATTTGATTAAATTGTACTATTTTTATATTAAAATTTTACCAAATTCAGTTTTATTTTTTATTCCATTTTAATAGTTTATTATTCTGTTTTAATGATTTAATAGCATTTTTATAATCAAAAACAATGTTTAATCAATAGAATTCATAAAACCTTAACAATTTTAGATTTTATTACAATTTTAACAATAATAGAACCATATGAAATGTTTATTTCTTCAGCAATTCTGTGTTTTGATTTTTTTTTTACTCCATTTTAATGGTTTAATTAAATTTCTAAAAGTACTATATGTACAACAGTAATATATTTCTGTCATAATATTCACAGACACTAGTCTAAATCACAGTTTGATTAAATTGTGCAAGTTTTTTAAAATAAAATGTAACCAAATTTTATTTTATTTTTTCTCAAATTTTAAGTTTTGTTTTATTTATTTATATATATATATATTTCAATTTTTAAAATTCCATTTTAATAGTTTAAATAAAATTTTAACACTAATAAATGTTAACATAAATGTTTAACAATTTAGTAATTCATAAAAAACTTAACAATATTATTATTTATTTATTTTTTTTTCAGGAATTCTGTTTTTCTTTTTTTTCTGTTTTAATGATTTAATAACATTTTAATAATCAAAAACGATGTCTAATCAATGGAATTCATAAAAACATAACAATGTAAGATTTTATTATAATTTTAATTCCATTTAATGGTTTAATATTCACAGACACTAGTCTATATCACAATTTGATGAAGTGTTCATCCCTGCTTCTGGTTTATTCATCCAAATTTTGCCAAATCACAAGTAAATTCCATTTTTATGACTGAATTAATCGATTTCATCCACATTTTCCACATCGCAGGAATCACAGGGCCTAAATGAGTCATTAGTGTGATTGATTGAGAGCAGATTTACGGATGAAACCGTCTTTATGGTTTATCCAGAGTCTGTCGTCCGTCCTGCTCACAGTCAATGTGAAATATCCAGTGAAATGACGGCTTCTTTGATCGCATGACAGCGTAGTTTAATATTGCACACGCGTCCCTCGGCTTCCCCTCGGCGTGACGGACGTGTGGTTCTGTGAAACGGCCACAAGCAGGGATAAATAAATAAACACGGGCTTTTAGCGTGACCTTCTCCTGCCGTCCGTCTGCGGCGCTGTGATTGACGGACGGGTCGCGGCGTCGGTGACGTACGGACGTGACGCGCTTTATCATTCTCATTCTGACACAATCAACGTGAGCGATGAACGCTAATGAATCTGGAGGAAAACACAGCTGCTTTTTCAAGTTAATGTCGTGTCGGAGTGGGACAGGCTTGATATTGTTCATTAAAATAAAACAAAACCATAAAAATCATTCATATTAAAAAAATACATATAAAAAAAAATAAATTATTTCAGCTAGTTGCTGAAGCAACATTTCTTATTTTCATTTATTTTATTTTATTTTTATTTTTTTTTTTTTTAAATTACATTTCAAAGGTTTAATTAGAATTTTAATACTCAAAAAGAATGTCTAATGAATTAGAGTTTATTATTTATTATTTTTTTTATTTATGTAAAATTTTAAACAATTAGTAATTCAAAAAAAATTTTTTAACAATAATAGTGCCCTGTGAAATAGAAATAGTTTTTTTTTTCCATTTTAATGATTTAATATTTTAATAATCAAAAACAATGTCTAATCAATAAAATTAATAAAACCTTACCAATTTAAGATTTTAAGATTTTTTTATTCCATTTTAATGGTTTAATTCAGTTTCTACACAGAAGTAATATATTTCTGTCATAATATTCTCAGACACTAGTCTATATCACAATTTAATTAAATTGTGTTTTTGTAATTCTTTTTTAAATTCCATTTTAAAAGTTTAGTTAAAAGTTTAATACTCAAAGAATGTGTAATAAATTTTAATGTATTTATAATGTATTTATTTTTTTATTTAATTACTGTTTTAACAATTTAATAATTAATAAAAGAGCTTTAACAATAATAGTGCCCTGTGAAATGTTTTTTTTTTTTTCAGATATAGTTTTTTTTTGTTTGTTTGTTTGTTTTTTTGTTTTTTTTTTGTTTTTTTCCATTTTAATGATTTAACATTTTAATAATCAAAAACAATGTCTAATTAATAGAATGCATAAAACCTTAACAATTTAAGATTTTATTAAAAATTGAATAATAATACTGTTAATTTCTTCCAAAATTCGGTTTTATTTATTTTTTGGATTCCATTTTAATGGTTTAATTAAATTTCTATTAGTAATTTTAGTAATAGATGTACAATAGTAATATATTTCTGTCATAATATTCACAGAAACTAGCCTATATCACAATTTGATTAGATTATGCTAATTTTGTTTATTATTGCTTATTTTCATTTATTTTAACTTAAAGTACTAAAATAACTAAAAATAATTTAAAACTGAAAGCTAAACTCAAAAATCCATAGATATATTTAAAAAAATAATAATAATAAAATATACAATGAAATTACTAAAACTTTGACTAAAATTACAATAAAAACAGAAATTTAAAATACAAAAATTATATCTAGTTTAAAATATTAACAAACTTTAATAGTATATCAACAGTATACTATAATAACTAAACCTAAATAATCTAAATCTAAAACTGAAAACTAAAGCATAATAAAACTATATATATATATATATTATTTAAATTAAAACAGAACATATAAAGATAAAATGTAATTCAAAATATTAACAAAAACTTTAAACGTACGTCAGTAGTGTACTAAAATAACTAAAACTAAGCGTAAAACTGTAAACTAGAACTTAAAAGCTTTATAGACAACAAAATCTACAACAAATTACTATAAAATTAAAATGAAAACAGAACATTCAAAATATTAACAAAAAATAATAGCACACTAAAATAACTAAAATATAATAATCTAGAGCTAAAAACGATATAGACATTTAAAAAAAATAATAAAAATGACAACACAACAAAATTACAAAGAAAAAATATTCCGAATATTAACAAAAACTTAACCAATAAACCCTGATAAAACACTGGTTTAAGATGAACACAACATTAAAATAGAAATCAAGCTCATTTAATAATTGTATAGTGTCATGTTTGATGTATGTAGGAATGTAAATGACATGAAAATGTTTGTGAGTGTTGTAGAATTGAGATGTACTCTTTGTTTGCGTATTCATCACATCTTGCCTGCTTTTTTATTCTGAAAGCTGTCTCCTCGCCGTCCTCGTTTACCATGAAGACTAACACACTGAGCACCTCCGTGCCAAACTCCTACTATCCAGGTAAAGCTCTGCGTTCACCTCTGCACGTTCACTCATTTCTGTCTGAAACTGCTGTGCTTTTGTCACGTCTGTTGCTTTGCTCTGCACAACTGAGCTTTACAGACCGCATGAAATAGCAATGGGACACCTTTTAGCCCACATCTGTAACTTTGAGCTCATCTATATGCTAACATACCACTAAACCTACAAAAATACACTTTTAGAAGATATCTTGTTCAAAAGTTTGGGGTCAGTATGGTTTTTTTTTTTTTTTTTTTTTTTTGAAAGAAATGCATATTTTTATTCAGTGTTAAAATGATTAAAAAAAAAAAAACTACAAATCATCCAAAAAAAAAAAAAAAAAATGCAAATAAACTTTAACTAAAATAAATATACTTAAATTAAATATTTTCAAAAGCTTTTTTTTTTCAGCTAATATAAAACACATTAAAACAAACATGTTTATTACTCGAAATAAAATTCATTTTACCTAAAATAGTAAATTTACTAAAATAATATTATTATAAATAAAACTATTATAATATTATAATATTATATTATAATAACATTTTTATAAATCATTTTATTTTAGCTAGTTGCAATATTTCTTCTATTAAATTACTTTAACTTGATGTAATAAAATAACTAAAACTGAAATAAAAGTTACAAAAACATGTTAATCAAAATAAAATAAACTTCAACTAAAACATACTAAAATAAAATATGTTAACAATTATTTTATTTTAGCTAGCTGCAATATTTCTCCTATTAATTTAGATTAACATGATGTAGTAAAATAACTAAAACTGAAATACAAGTTAATAAAAAAGCAAATAAAAATGACAAAAACAACAAAATTAAAAAAGAAAAATTATTATAAAAATTCTTTAAAAAATGTGTTACTCAAAATAAAATCAACTTCAACTGAAATATACTAAACATACTAAAATAAAATATTTTAATTATTTTATTTTAGCTAGTTGCAGTTTTTCTATTAATTTTGCTTAACTTGATGTATTAAAACAACTAAAACTGAAATACAATTTAATAAAAAAGTGAATAAAAATGACAAAAACACAACAAAATTGAAAAAGAAAAATTATTTCAGTTATGATAATACTTTAAAAAAAAGTGTTACTCAAAATAAAATAAACTTTAACTGAAATATACTAAACATACTAAAATAAAATGTAAAAAATATATATTTTATTTTAGCTAGCTGCAATATTTCTCCTTTTAATTTAGTTTAACTTGATGTACTAAAACTAAAACCGAAATAAAATGTAATAAAAAAGTGAATAAAAATGAAAAAAGCACAACAAAATTGAAAAAGAAAAATGATTTCAGTTATCATACAAATTCAAAAAAAGTGTTACTCGAAATAAAATAAAGTTTAACTGAAATTTTCTAAACATACTAAAATAAAATATTTTAACAGTTATTTTATTTTAGCTAGTTGCAATATTTCTACTATTAATTTAGTTTAACTTGATGTACTAAAACTAAAACCGAAATAAAATGTAATAAAAAAGTGAAAAAAAACACAACAAAATTGAAAAAGAAAAATTATTTCAGTTATCATAAAAATTCTTAAAAAAAAGTGTTACTCAAAATAAAATACAATTTGACTGAAATATTCCAAACATACTAAAAAAAATATTTTATTGTAGCTAGTTGCAATATTTGTTCTATTAATTTAGTTTAGCTTGATGTGCTAAAATAACTGAAATGCAAGTTAAAAAAAACTTTAAAATTAATATAAAAACAGAAAATATTTGTATTCCTCAAGAATGCATCAAATTAATCAAAAGTGACAGAAAAGACATTTAAAATGTGTATTTCTAATAAATGCTGCTTTTTGAACTTCCACTATCTGTGAATCCTGAAAAATAAATGTTTTTATTTTTAGTCACATGATTCGGAAGGATCATGTGACACTGAAGACTGGAGTAACGATGCTGAAAATTCAGATTTGATCACAAAAAATAAATTACAGCTTAACAGATATTCACATAGAAAACAGGCATTTTAAATGAAAATAATATTTAACAATTTTGTACAATTTTGATGAGATTAATGCACATTTAAAAAAAAAAAAAAAAAAAAAAAAAATACTTACCGACCTCAAACATTTTGCATTGTTTTTCTAAGGGCAAGGCCGCTAACTATTACCATTTTTAAGAGCCGCTCATGTCTGTGTGCTCGTGTGTCACCTGTTTAACCTTCCTGCCTAATGCAGCAGTGTGTTGATCTGGATCAGTGTGGACTGAACCGCTTTTCTCTTCTCTGTAAACCTCCGCACGTCTTTCGGCCGCGAGCAGACCCCTTCGTGCCGACCGCCATCTTAGGTGAGCGAGCCTCCCGTTTCTGTTTCCACACATGACGACGTCCTGAGAATAGCTTGTTTGTGTTGACGAGAGACAGACAGGAAGTAGATCTGACGCTTCCTCACATTCATACCTGCCTGCTTTTCTCTTCTGTGTGAGATTCGAGGGTTTATTCCTCCCCGAGCCGAGGCTTCACCCCATCCCATCCGCATTCCGTGTCGTGCGTGTGACGTCACGTATGTCTATGACCTCTCATGTGCATGGACAGATAATGTGGACCGGATGAGGGGGGAGTGACAGTGTGGCACGAACGAATAAAGCGACCCATGGTCATTTCCATCAGTGTCCTCAGACGCGCTCTTTACGCTCACGATAGCCTTCAAAACACACCCTGTCAGTATGAAATCAATTGTGCACATGTTTTCAGAACAATACCCTGTTTAATGCTAATCTATCACGCTTAGAACGTTGAAAGTTTTCACTATTTTAAATGAGAACTTGGGTTCAGGAAGTAAATTTCCCATTCACGCATGTGAAGCGCACAAGAATGCGTACTAACGAGGGAATTAATGAAGTTGTTGTTTCGTAAAGCACTTCTTTTTTATGGATGGTTCACCCTAAAATGATCATTTGCTCACCCTCATGTTGTATCTTTCTTCTGTGGAACAAAAAATAGTTTAACAGCTTTGGACCCCATTGACTTTAATAGCTTTTTTGTGTGTTGCACAGAAGAAAGTAAGTCTTACAGATTTGGAATGACATGAGGATGAGTAAATCGTAAAATAGCTACTGTTAAACTAGTTAAACCACGATCATTCAGTGTTTTCAGAATTACGTTATTTACGACATGAGTTTTTTAAAAAGAGCTTCTACAAAAGCAGATCTCAATCCTGACAGCATGTGAATGTTGAAATTTGGTTAAAATTTGTTGTTTAATGATAAATGGTTGTGAAAACAAAACTTTTTTAACAAGATCTGTAGGAAAAGTAACATTTTGAAACAATGTGACCAACCAACGTTGATTCAGTTCGCAAAATCGAAACAAAATTTAACGACTGATCCATGGCATTGCTTTAACTGGGAATAAATGTTGAAATGTGATTGAAATAATGTCAGTTGTTTCAACACTGGAAAAACCTTTAGTGATAAGTGGTTATGAAAAGATGCACATTATATTATATTTTAGCGAGATTTTGATGAGAAAGACATTTAAACATAAATTTAAAACTAAACACAAAATTGCGCATGATTCAGCCTTAATCCATGAGATTGCTTTGATTTGTGACATTGAGTTGCAAATAAACGTTGAACGGTTGAAAATAGTTTTTAAAAAGGGAACACAAGTTGTATTAATCAACATTTAAATTTGAAGATTTGTACAAAAAGTAAAACGTTGAAACAATGTTGCAATATCAAGACTGATTCGATTTCAAAAACTGAAACGACATTTTACAGTTCAATCTTGATACATGACACTGATTCACCTGTGAATACATTTTGAAATGTGGTTAAAATAATGGAAGTTGTTGTTTCAGTGTTTCAAATTAGAGCTAAATGGTTGTAAAAAGGTAAACAACAAAACTCAAATGAGTCAACCTTGATCCATTATGTTGATTAACCAGTGAATAAATGTTGAAATGTGGTTGAAATAATATCAATGTGTAATATGTTTTGTTCTAAATTATTCTAAAACGTTTAACAAAATAATTAGAAACCAACGGTGAAATTTTAGAAAGATCTGTACAGAAAGCGAGGCGTTGAAACAATGTTGCAGCATCAACACTGATTTAGTTTGCAAAAGTGAAACAGAATGAAACACCGAATCGACTTTGATCCATGACATTGATTCACCCATGAAAAAGTCATTTAAGATCTTGTTTTAACACTGAATGGGAGATAAATGGTTGTGAAAAGGTGAACAAAATGCGTACACTGAATTCAACACTGAAATTTTAACAAGATCTGTAGGAAAAGTAAAACATTGAAACAACGTTGCAAGATAATTGTTGAATTGGTTTGCGAAATTGAAACAAAATTTAACACTGATTCAGCCTTGATCCACAACTTTGATTTACCCATGAATAAGCGTTGAAATAATGCGTGTTGTTTAATGTTGAAAAACAATGACGTTTAATGCAAAAACAATTCCAAAGTGCTTACAATTCAGAACTGAAATTTAAACAAAATCTGTGGGAAAAGTAATATATCAAAGCAGCGTTGCAAGATCAATGTTGATTCAATTTGCAAAAATGAAGCAAAATTCAACACTGATTCAACCTTGATTCATGACGTTAAATGTGAAAATGTGCTTGAAATGATGTCACTTGTTGTGTCAACGTTGAAAACAGTGGCATTTGGTGCACAAACATTACCAAAGTGCTTACAATTTAGAATTGAAATTTAAACAAGATCTGTAGGAAAAGTAAAATGTTGGAACATTTCAAAGTCGTTGATTTGATTTGCAACATTGTAACAAAATACAATAGCAAATCAACCTTGATCCATGATGTTGAATAAACATGTAGATGTGGTTGAAAAGAATGCAAAAATGTTAGACTTTAACATTGAAATTTGAATAAGAACCATAAGAAAAAGTAAAACAAATGAAAAATTTAAACAATGTTGCAAGATCATTAATGATTCAGTTTGCAAACTTGAAGCAAAATTCAACACTGATTCGACCTTGATTCATGACGTTGAATAAATGCTGAAATGTGGCTGAAATAATGTCACTTGTTGTATCAACGTTGAAAAACAATGACATTATATGCAAAAAATTACCAAAGTGCTTTACAATAAGAACTGAAAGCTAAACAAGATCTGTAGGAAAAGTAAAATGTTGAAACAACGTTTCAAAATCATTGTTGATTTGATTTGCAAAATTGTAACAAAATTCAACACCAAATCAACCTTGATCCATGTTGTTAAACAAACATAGAAATGTGGTTGAAAAGAATGTAAAAAATGTTAGACTTCAACGTTGAAATTTGAATAAGATCTGTAGGGAAAAGTAATACATTGAAACAATGTTGCAAGATCAAAGTTGATTCAGTTTGCGAAGTTGAAGCAAAATTCAACACTGATTTGACCTTGATTCATGAGGTTGAATAAATGCTGAAATGTGGTTGAAATAATGTCACTTGTTGTATCAACGTTGAAAAACAATGACGTTTAATGCAAAAATAATTCCAAAGTGTTTACAATTCAGAATTAAAATTTGAACAAGATCTGTAGGAAAAGGAAAACGTTGAAACGTTTCATTGTTGTTTTGATTTGCAAAATTATAACAATTCAACACCAAATCAACCTTGATCCATGATGAATAAACATAGAAATGTGATTGAAATAATGCAAAAATGTTAAACTTCAACTATTTTAATAAGATCTATAGAAAAAGAAACAATGTTGCAAGATCAATGGTGAATCGATTTGTAAAACTGATACAAAATTCAACACTGAATCACCTTTGATCTGTGACGTTGATTCACCCATGAATAAGCACTGAGATGTCCTGTTGAAAAAATGTTGTGGAGAGGTAGTGAAAAAGATAAACAAAATGCTTGTAAATCAACACAGAAATATGTTTTGAAGCAAAATTCAACACTGATTCGTAAAAAAGTAAAACATTGAAACAAGATCATTGCAAGATCAATGATGATTCGATTTGTGAAACTGATACAAAATTCAACACTGATCCGACCTTGATTCATGACGTTAAACAAATGTAAAAACGTGGTTGAAATAATGTCACATGTTGTGTCAACATTGAAAAACAATGACATGTAATGCAAAAACAATTCCAAAGTGCAATTCAGAATTAAAATTTAAACAAGATCTGCAGGAAAAGTAATACATTGAAACAATGTTGCAAGATGAATGTTGATTCAATTTGCGAAGTTGAAGCAAAAATCAACACTGATTCGACCTTGATTCATGACATTGAATAAATTTGAAAGTGTGGTTGAAATAATGTCACTTATTTTGTCAACGTTGGAAAACAATGACGTTTAATGCAAAAATAATTCCAAAGTGCAATTCAGAATTGAAATTTGAACAAGATCTGCAGGAAAAGTAATACATGGAAACAATGTTGCAAGATCAAAGATGATTCAGTTTGTGAAACTGATACAAAATTCAACACTGATTCGGGCTTGATTCATGACGTTGAATAAATGCTTAAATGTGGTTAAAATAATGTCACTTGTTGTGTCAACGTTGAAAACAATGATATTTAATGCAAAAACATTACTAATGTGCTTACAATTCAGAATTGAAATTTAAACAAGATCTGTAGGAAAAGTAAAACATTGTAACAACGTTTCAAAGTCGTTGATTTGATTTGCAAATTTGTAACAAAATTCAACACTGATTCGACCTTGATTGATTACTTTGAATAAATGCTGAAATGTGGTTGTAATAAAGTCACTTGTTGCATCAACGTTGAAAAACAATGACATTTAATGCAAAAACAATTCCAAAATGTGTACAATTCAGAATTGAAATTTGAATTAGATCTGTGTTTCAAGATCAATGATGATTCAATCTGTGAAACTGATACAAAATTCAACACTGATCCGACCTTGATTCATGACGTTAAATAAATGTAAAAATGTGGTTGAAATAATGTCACTTGTTGTGTCAACATTGAAAAACAATGACATTTAATGCAAAAACAATTCTAAAGTGCAGTTCAGAAGTAAAATTCGAACAAGATCTGCAGGAAAAGTAATACATTGAAACAATGTTGCAAGATGAAAATTGATTCAATTTGCAAAGTTGAAGCAAAAATCAACACTGATTCAACCTTGATTCATGACATTGAATAAATGTGAAAATGTGGTTGAAATAATGTCACTTGTTGTGTCAACGTTGAAAAACATGCAAAAACAACTCCAAAATGTGTACAATTCAGAATTGAAATTCAAACAAGATCTGTAGGAAAAGTAATACATTGAAACAACGTTGCAAGATCAAAGATGATTCAGTTTGTGAAACTGATACAAAATTCAACACTGATTCGGGCTTGATTCATGACGTTGAATAAATGCTTAAATGTGGTTAAAATAATGTCACTTGTTGTGTCAACGTTGAAAACAATGATATTTAATGCAAAAACATTACTAATGTGCTTACAATTCAGAATTGAAATTTAAACAAGATCTGTAGGAAAAGTAATACATTGAAACAACGTTGCAAGATCAAAGCAACTTTGATTCGCAAAACTGATACAAAATGTAACACTCGATCCGTGATAAACACAGGCCTGTTTAGAAAGTTTTATCCGCTACAAACCGGTTTCGCGCTGGCGGATCCGAATGGGGATTTTTACTTGGTGAACCCGAGCGTGGAGCAGGTTGCGATTCGGCCTCGTCTCATTGCTTCATTTTGACACGTCAGACGTTTGAGAGTGAGTCAGTCAGAACGTCAGATAGTCTCTGGACTTCATGTGTAGCTGCTCTTGCTTCAACTATCTTGTTGCTTACACCCTTTTTCCTCTCTCTTCCTGTTTTCTTTCTTCACATTTAACCTGTTATGTATCCTCTTAAAAAGTGCCCATTAATGGTAAGTTGCCAATCGGCCCTGTGTTTTTTGGGGGTGACTGTCAGTGGGATCCGCTCCCCCCTCTCCCCTCAAGCCGTGTCGCCTCTCTCTCTCTCTCTCTCTCTCTCTCTCTCTCTCTCGCATGGCCTTGTGTGGCATTTCGCCCTCCCATTAGCTAGCATGGCCGTCACCCGTGGCCGCCCTCTTCATACGTGCAGTACGTATGTGACGCACCCTCCACTCACCTGCATCCTCACGTGTGCTTCCTTTTGGTTTTGGTTCCCCGTGCCGGTGCCGCATCCACACATCACCATTCCACCATTCGTGCGACCTCATTTTGACATCGGGTAGCCAGTTTCTTTAGCTAGAACAGACGGCTTGGTTTTGTTTTGATGTTCACGTGGTGCGGCGTTCTGTTTATGCACATGTTCGGATTCGACTCACCCGTTGTTCCGTGCTCATCTCTTCATGTGGTCGTCAACCTGCCGCTCATCCATTCCTTCGCTGTTTCCCTCCGCGTTTGCTGACCGTTTCTCCCTCGCCTTTCTCCCGGCAGACGAGAACCACACCATGAACAGCGAGACCAGCAGCCTGGTGCAGTCGCACACTCACTCCTACAAGAAGCGCGAGGCCGTGGACGTCCCGTACCAGACGGGACAGCTTCACCCGGCCATCCGAGTGGCCGATCTCCTCCAGCACATCACACAGATGAAGTGCGCCGAGGGTTACGGATTCAAAGAGGAATACGAGGTGCGTCCTTTTGCTCGACTCTCGACATTGTTTGGTCACGCGTTTGCATGCTGTTTGCGTCTTTTCTTGTTAGGGGTGGTGACTTGACTCAAATGGGCTCAGATGGAGATGTTTAGCAGAATGTCCGAGCTCCAGGTAGTCTGTATAACAAAATTATACCATTTTTTCGGAGTTCGGCCTTGACATTTTTGTTCAACATCTCATTCGGAGTGAGTCAAGTATTCACTTTTGGCTTAACTGTTGTATTAATATTCACTGTAAAAACTATCTTGCTCTGTGTTTTTGTCTTGTTTTGCATCTGAACATTTGAAAAACATTTTTTTTTTGCCCAATTTGTTTCTTGTTTTAAGCATAAACTCACTTAATATCATCCTGTTTCCCAGTACAAATATCTAAAATATTCATTTTCTTCTTCCATTGGCGGATATTTATTCTTGTTTTAGCTGTAAACTCATTTAATCTGGACACATTAATCACATCTTCAAACATTTTGCATTTTATTTTATTTCATTTTATTTATTTATTTATTTATTTTTTTTTTTTGAAAACTAAGTGAATTTGTGCTTAAAACATGAAAAAATATATGGCAATATAAACTCGTGTAATTTGCATTTTTCAAAAATCAAAAACCAAAAACAAACAAACAACAAGACTTAATATCTAATATCTAAGTAATTTTGCTTCACAGGTACATTTTTCTTGTCTTGAAATCATTTTGCTTTTTTTTTTTTTTTTTTTCTGAAAATTAAGTGAGTTTGAGAAACAAGTGAGAAACGAGAAAATATTTCTGTCAGTGCGAACAGAAAAATACACTTCAAAGAAAAAACATGATTTTAGATATTTTAAGATTTTCATTTTAGGATATTTTTCTTGTTTTAACTGTAAACTCATTTAATTTTTATGCATTTTTTAATGTCTTCAAACATTTTTTTATTTTATTTTATTTTATTTATTTATTTATTTTTTATTTCTTAAATTAAGAGAAAAAACAAGAAAAAATATCTGGCAATATAAACTTTAAAATGTAACAATTTTAAAATATAAACAATTAAAATTAAATTTTAATGCATTTTTCAAAAAAACAATAGCAATAGACTATAGCAAGACCATAACAAGACTTAATATCTAATATCTAAGTAATTTTGCCTCACAGGTAAAAGTATCTTGATTTAAGATGGTTTAAATAATATTTTTTTCTTGTTTTCCAGTACAAATATCTAAACATTCTTAAATCAAAACATTTAATTAAAGACATTAAGTCCTGCTTTCTGAAAATTGAGTGAGTTTATGTTTAAAACAAGAAACTGTTTCTGTCAGTGCAAACAGAAAAATAAACTTTAAAGGAAAAACATGATTTTTTTTTTTTTTTTTAATCTAATTAGCAGATATTTTTCTTGTTTTAAGGATAAACTCACTTAATTTTCCAAGTACAAATATCTAATTAAGATCTACTTGAGAAGTTTTATTTTCCCCAAAAGTTTTTAAAACTCAAGAAAAATTATAAGATTAATTTTCTTCTTCCATTGACAGATATTTATTCTAGTTTTAACTGTAAACTCATTTAATTTTTATGAATTTTTCATATCTTAAAATTATTTTTGCATTTTAAATGTATTTTATTTTATTTATTTATTTATTTATTGACAATTAAGTGAATTTGTGCTTAAAACAAGAAAAAATATCTGGCAATGGGGTCAGAAAAATAAACTTGATTCACAGGGAAATTTATTGATTTTCTTAATTTTTCTTGACAGATTTTTTTTTTAAGTAAAACTAATTTAATTTTGATGCATTTAAAAAATAAAATAAAATAAATAAATAAAAAAACAAGACTTGATATCTAAGTTATTTTGCCTCACAGGTAAAAGTATCTTTATTTAAGATGGTTTAAATAATATTTTTGTTTTGTTTTCCAGTACAAATATCTAAACATTCTTAAATCAAATCATTTAATTAAAGATATTAAGTCCTGCTTTCTGAAAATTAAGTGAGTTTGAGAAACAAGTGAGAAACAAGAAAATGTTTCTGTCAGTGCGAACAGAAAAATACACTTCAAAGAAAAAACATGATTTTAGATATTTTAATATTTTTATTTTAAGATTTATTTAATAAATAATATTTATTTTATTTTATTTTATTTTATTTTATTTTATTTTATTTTGAAAATTAAGTGAATTTGTGCTTAAAACAAGAAAAAAATATCTGGCAGTGGGGTCAGAAAAATAAACTTGATTCACAGTGAAAACTAAACATTCTTTAATCGAAACATTTAATTAAGTAGCAAAATGATTTAGCAAAATGATTTATATTAAGTCCTGCTTTCTGAAAATTAAGTACGTTTGTTTAAAACAAGAAGATGTTTCTGTCAGTGCAAACATAAACTTCAAAAGAAAAAAAAAAAAGGATTCAATTTATTTACCCAATTAGCAGATATTTTTCTTGTTTTAAGCATAAGCTCACTTAATTTTCATAAAGCAAGACTTAATATGATCCTGTTTCGCAGTACAAATATCTAAATATTCTTAAATTAAAATCTACTTACTTGAGAAGACTTATTTTCCCCAAAATTGAGTTTATGCTTAAAAAACATCGGCCAAAATAATTATTTAAATGGAAAAGATTGATTTTGACACGTTTTTCATATTTTGAAATCACTTTGCATATTAAGTAATTGTATTTTAATTTAAGAATGATTGGGATGATTAGGCAGTATGTTTATCTGTTTTTTTTTTTTTGTTTTGTTTTGTTTTTAATTAATTGAATTTGCGCTTAAAACAAGAAAAAAAAATACCTGGCAATGGGGTCAGAAAAATAAACTATTCATTTTCTTATTCCATTTATTGTTTTAAATATTTTTTATCTTGATTTAAGAAGGTTTATATAATATTTTTGTCTTGTTTTTTTAAAAATTAAGCGAATTTGTGTCCTACTGACACATTTTTTTAAAAAACTGTTTTAATCATAGACTGAATTTTAAACCATTTTTTGGAAAACAAGACTTGGTATCTTAAGACTCTTAAGTCTCTTATCTTAATTTAGTTTCACAATTAAGTGTATCTTGATTTAACAATGCTTAAATAGTATTTGTCGTTTTCCAGTACAAACATCTGAATATTCAAAATATTTTAGAAGCAAAATAACTTAATATACTAAGTGTTGTTTTCTGAAAATAAAGTGTTTATGCTTAAAACAAGAAAAAATCAACTTAATTTGAAGGTAAAACAGCATTTTTTTTTTATTTTATGCTTAAACTCACTTAAAACTTCCTTAGTATCTTAAGTTAGTTCTCAAGTAAGTGTATCTTGATTTAAGAATTTTTTAATAGCATATTTGTCTTGCTTACATTACAAGATTCTTACATCAAGATAGATTTACTAGAAGATAAAATTGAATTAATGCTGTAAATGTGGTTAAAAAAAATAAAAAAATAAATAATTAAAACATGCATTAATTTAAAGAGGAAAGCTATTTTTTTTCTGACCCCATTAATAAATATTTGTCGTTGTTTTAAGCAAAAACTCACTTAATTTTGATTATTTTTATCAAGTGATTTTATTTCTCACTTTAATATTTCTTCATTTGGGAATGTTTAGATATTTGTGCTGAAAAGTGAGACAGAAACACTGAGGTAGAGCATTTTTTGCAGTATTTTTGTCCATGAGCTCATGTGATCACCAAACCGCTCCAGTTGTGTTGAATGGCGTCGAGCGCACAAGATTTAGCTCGGTTTCACCACGACGTTCTGTGCGTTTTCTTCACACACGACGGTCCGTTTGTTGTCGTCTAATGCGACGAGAGACGCGGGCAGCGTTGAAACAGCTCTGTGTGTTTGTGCGTCCTCTCACCGCCACCAAAACCTCACCGCTTTATCCCGCACATCTGAATGGAATAAATATTTGAGGCGGACGCCCGTTGGGTCGGGAGCCGCCCCGAGGGCTCGATTCATTATGGATAAAGATGTTTTCTCTTCGAGTCGAGGTAGACGTCAGGTTCGGCTCTCACTCCCCGTCCCTTCCTCCATGTGAAAGTTGCTTGTGTTTCCTGTGTTTCTCTCCTCCATGTTGAACAGCACAGTGATTGTAGTGGTTTGAGAATGACCCACACTAAAATATGCCCTTATCTTTCCTTTTGCTTCTCGTTATTCCGTACATTAACTTTGGAAAAGATAAACGAGGTAAGCAGCCCTTTTTGGATATATGTAAGATGTTTTAGTTGCTTGTTAGTTGCTGATATGACTTGTTAGATCCCGATTGTCCTGTAGTTTGTCTTGAAGCTCCTGTAAGTCCTGCACTGACGGCCGCTGACGCCCGACATGTTATCAGACACGATTTTGTTCTTTTTCTAATGCAAGTCTAAGAAGGTTCTCTGTGTTTTGATTATTTATAGAAATTTGCTTTTAAAACGTTCTAAACGTATAGTTCCCGGCTCGCTTGTAATACTCAGAGATGGGTATTTTTTTGTTTTTCTGTTTCTTTAAATGATCTTGGGTCATTCATGTGTCATTTTCACTTGAAAAAGGTGTTTTTTCAGAGCTGGTATAGAAAAAATAAACTAAAATCATAAGGAAAAAAATTGTTACTTCAAATAAAATGAAGTTTTTTTTTAAAAAAAAAAATTATTTCAGCTAGTTGGCAAAGCAACATTTCTTATTTTCATTTTGTTTAACTTAATAAACTAAAGTAACTGAAACTAAAACATAAAAAGACCACAGATATATATATATATATATATATATAAAGGTGATTTTTCACTTTTTTTCTTCTGACTTATTTATTGGCATTTTGAATTTATTAGAATTTTTGTTTGTATTTATTTCAGTTTTTTTTTAATTTCTTTTAGAATTTATATTTAAGAATGTTTTTGATTTTTATTAAAATTACATTTTTTAAGGTATTTAAACTCAAAATTGAAAAGAATAAAAAAGTCAGAATTTAGATATAAAAAGTAAAAAAAAAAAAAAAAAAAAAAAAAGGAGATTATTTTCATTTTTCTCTCCATGGTAAAAACAAGAAAAAAGATAAAAATTTGTGAATTTGCAACGTTACTTTTTTTAATTTTTATTACATGGTGTAAATGGTCTTACATAAAATGTAATTAATGAAATAAAAAAAGATGATTTCACCTTTTTTTTTTTTTTTTTTTTTTTTAGAATTTATTGAAATGTTTATTTTTATTTATTTAGACCTTTTTAGAATTTCTAAATTACAAATTGTAAAAATGTAAATTTGTTTATAAATTTAAATTCTTGATTTAAGAATATTTCAGATTTTTATAAAAATGTATTAGAATTTTTTCAGTGAAGGAAACTCAGAATTGCAAGATACTTTTTTCTGAGAAGAGAAGTCAGAATTGAGATATAAAAAGTAAAAAAAAAGTGAGCTTTATATATTTTTTTAATTTCATGGCAGTTAAAAAAAAAAAAATCTGAATTGAGATAAAAAGTCACATTTTTTTAATAAATAAATAAATAAATAAAAAGTAATAAATGACCAATAAGAAACTTTAAAATTAAAATATAAACAGAAAATAAAACAAATTTAACACTGATTCTAAATTGTAGCCTTTTTTTCAGTTTTAAATCACGTTACATTATAATTTAACTATTTCTTCCAAGAAACAGTGTCATATTTAATTTCTGACTATTGCAATATATATATATATATTTTAATTAATACATTTTTTTATTATTATAATTTAGTTTTTTTTTATTACACAGCAGAAACAGACTTCCATAATATTTCAAAAATTAAATAAAATGACAAAAAAATAACAAAAATGAATTTTAAGATGAATAATTTTAAAAGAAACTTTATCTAAAATTAAAATGAAAACAAATTCTTCAGTTTAAATAATGTGACGATATAAATGAACAGTTTCTGTGAAGTTTGCAGTGAGTCTCCAGGCTGATTTCTACTCTCAGAATCCAACATTTGAACACCTGACGCTGAAATGGCAGTAAAATCTTCTGTCCGGTGAAGTTTATTAGTGGCTAAAACGCATCAGAAGCTCTGCTAGTCGGCGTCAGACGTCACGGAGGTCGCCGGTTTGGCGTCGCGGCTCGCGCCGGTCGTTCCCGCGGTTCGTCGAGCGGTCGGAGCGCCGTAATCCATCCACAAATACCTGGAGCATGCTGGGATGCATAACAATAAAGAGCAGCAGGGAATCGACAAGCGCGTCTTACAACATGCATTATTGAGTCGGGCTTGATGCTTGTTTTATTCATGCCTGTTTTGACGTGTTTGAGAGAGCGCGTCTTATTCGCCATCATTTTCATTTCATGACTCTGTTGATTTGATTTGATTTCACTCCTGCTTTTATCCTCAGCGCCTCCGAGACCAAACGTGACTTCTTGTGATGGATTATAATGCACACGTTTGAGTCGTTCCTCTCGTCCTGGACGGATCCCGATCCGTTTTTCAGCCTCGCCGTAGAATCGCGCCGCGGTTTTGGCTCGTGATTCCGCTCGCGCGTCCGATTGGCTGCGGTTTTGAGGCTCAGCCAATCGCAGCGAGTGGCCTAGAGGGACAGAAACAGCCTGGAGCTTCCTGCCAGCCATTTCACCAGCCGCTCCATTCCGCTCTGCTGTGAAGCTTATTTATTCAGCACCACATTTTTGTATTTCAAAAGATTATTTTTCCATCAAGCACAGTCTAAAAATCATTATTCTCTGCTGTTTCGCTTCAGAAACTCTTAAAGGGACAGTTCACCCAAAAATGAAAGTTCTGTCTTCATTTACTCACCCCACTGTCATTTTTAGTGTCACTGACATACTGTTATAGTTAATAGTTTGAATTGGCATTTATTTTTCATATTTTCTGTTTTCATTTTAATTTAACTTAATTTTAAGTGATTTTGTTTTCTTTTTTTCTTTTTTTATATATTTTTTTTTTTAATTTTACAAATTAGGTTTTAGTTTATTTTATTTTTTTTTATTTTAATTAGTTTTTGGGGTTTAGTTTTTATGAACTGTTTTTGTTTTGTTTTTTGTTTTGTTTATTTAGTTGTAGTTATGTTAGTATTTAAACTTAAACTAAATGTAAATGAGATGCTGCTTTGGCAACTGACCAGTAAAAAAAAAAAAAAAAAAAGCTTAAGGTTTTCTTATTTGTAATATATTTCACTTAATGTTTATGTTTATTTTATGTTTTCTAATTTTATTCTTGTTAATTTATTTCATTTAATGTTTATTTGTTTTATTATTTTTATTATTTTTATTTTATTTTATTTAAATAAGTTATTTTTTTAATTAATTTATTTCAGTTAATGTTTATTTTGTTTATTTTATTTTTATTATTTAGGTTTTTATTTTATTTAAATAGGTTTATTTTTTTTATATTTTATTTATTCTAGTTAATGTTTATTTTTTTATTATTTTATTTTTATTATTTAACTTTTTATTTTTTTAGAGTGAATTTATTTCAGTTAATGTTTATCATTTAAATTTTTAATTTTTTAAAAAAGTTTATTTTTTATGCTTTATTTATTTTTTCAGTTATTTTATTACATTTTATTTATTCAGATTTTATTTTATTTAAATATAATTTTTTATATTTTATTTATTCTAGTTAATGTTTATTTTATGTATTTTATTTGTATTATTTTATTTTTTTATAGTTTTTATTTTGAGAGTTAATTTATTTCAGTTAATGTTAATCATTAAATTTTAATTTTATTTAAAAAAAGTGTATTTATTTATCTATTTATTTATTCATTCATTCATTCATTCATTTCATTTAATGTTTTATTATTTATGTTTTTAGTTTATTTAAATAACTTTAATTTTTTTAAAAGTTCATTTATTTCAGTTAATGTTTATTTTGTTTATTTTATTTTTATTATTTAGGTTTCATTTTATTTAAATAAGTTTAATTTTTATAGTTTATTTATTCTAGGTAATGTATATTTTGTTTATTTTATTTTTATTATTTAAGTTTTTTATTTTTTAGAGTTCATTTATTTTAATGTTTATCATTTAATTTTTAATTTAATTTTATTTTAAAAAAAGTCTAATTTTTTATACTTTATTTGTTTCAGTTAATGTTTTTTATTATTTGAGTTTTTAGGTTATCTAAGTAAAATTTTTTTAAGTTAATTTATTTCAGTTAATGTTTATTTGTATTTATTTTTTTATTTTATTTAAATAAGATTGTTATTTATAGTTAAAGTTATAGTTGTAGTTAATTTTTTTTAAAAAGTTAATTTTTTATGCTTTATTTATTTTTTCAGTTATTTTATTACATTTTATTTATTCAGATTTTATTTTATTTAAATATAATTTTTTATAGTTTATTTATTCTAGTTAATGTTTATTTTTATTATTATTTTATTTTTTATTATTTACTTTTTTATAGTTTATTTCAGTTAATGTTTATCATTTAATTTTTAATTTTTTTTAATTTTTAATTTTAAAAAGTTACATTTTTCACACTTTATTTATTTATTTATTTATTTAATGTTTCTTTTTTTATTTTTAAAAGTATTTAATAGTTTTAGATAACCTTAATAGATAATAACCCAGACTCATGTTGTTGCAAACTCATAAGTCCTTTTTTTTTTTTTTTTTTTTTAAATGATCTTTCTGTCCCGTCATTGAAAGGCAGCCAAAACTTAAAACATCCAAAAATGTCATAAAGACTTTGTAAATGTCATAAAATCCATGTAAATCAAGCAAGATCTCTCTTGTAAGGAGAGAGGATCGCTTTATACGATGACCAGATTTCATTCAGGCTTTTATTTACATCTAAACAATGATTACAGATATGTTGTGTGGTTTAAAGATTAGTCAAAGTCTTGTAGTTTTGGAGGGACATGAACGACGACAGAATGGACATTTGTGGGTGATTTGTTCCTGCTCTCCTGCATGTGTTTATCCAGCAGTAAAAGCACACAGAAGCGCCGTCAGAGTTTGTTTGACAGAATTTGCACTTTCTGACGCGTCTTGGCTGTGTAAATACTCTCGGAGGCGTCCGTGTGAATATTTAAGCGCGTGTGTTTGCGAGAGCGGCGTCTGACGGCCGTCGGCTCTCGTTTGACTCGGTCGTGCTGATTTTCCCGCTGCGGCGTCGGCGTCGGACTCCCGCATCTCATTATCCGAAAGGTGCTTGTCAGTCGCTCGTTCCTTCGGCGCGGCTCGTCTCGCTGTCACTTACGCCACGTGAAAGGACAGACGTCTCAGAAGACGCTCGGCGGCGCTGAATAACAAACCGCTGCCGCTTCAGGAGGAAAATAACACAGAAGCAACATCAACACGTGTTAAATCGGCTTTAATGTCTTGATTGATGCATTAAATGCATCTGCCCTTCATGACCTTTACAAAACTATATATGCTACTAGACATACTATCTCACAAAAAAAAAAAAAATAAATAAATAAATGCTGCTCTTTTGAACTTTATATATATATTCATCAACATAATAATATTAAGCAGCACAGCTGTTTTCAACACTGATAATAATCATAATAAATTTTTTTTTGTTTTTTTTTTTGGTGTTTGTTTTAATCTTAGTTACATTTTAAATGACTGATATTTTTATATGTCAAATACATTTATATGTCAAATACATTTTAAATAATAAGTTTGAGTTTTAGCATTTTTATTCGTTTTTTAAATGTTTATATAGTTTCTATTAAGTTCTAATAATTAAAAATGAGATCTATTTTTTCAATTTTTTTTATTTGTTATACATCTGTTTTATTTCCTATTTTTAAAATAATTTTAAGTTTTTCATATTTACTTCAATTAATGTTTATTTTCATTATTATATATTTAAAATTTGTAAGTAATTGTAAGTTTTTATATTTATTTCATTTATTTAATGTTTATTTTATGTTCATTTTATTATTTATTCAATCTGTTTTTTTTTTGTAAATAAGTTGATGATTTTTATTTAATTTATTTTAGTTAATGTTTGTTTTGTTCATTTTATATTTAACATTTGATGTTATTTTTTTAATAAGTATGTTTTTATATTTAATTTATTACCATTAATATTAAATAATTTAAATATTCAATTGAGTCTTTAATGATAGTTTAGCAGTTTTAATAATATATATTATTAATATTTTTTTGTTTGTTTTTAATGTTAAATAATTGAAATACATTTTCAGTTAGGTGTTTAATAAAAAATGCTATTCATATTTTTGCTTGATTTTAATTTTAAGTAATGTAAATATTCAATTAAATGTTTAATGATAGAATTTAAATAAAATGCAATTAAATGTATAATATTTAACAATTTTAATATGATATCAGTATTTTTGTTTCATTTAAATTTTGAATTAAGTATTTAATTAAATGTTTCATCATAAATTAACAATTTTAAAAATATGATATCAGTATTTATTGATTTGAATTTTAAAGTATGAAATGATTCTAATAATAATCTTACAATTTAATAATATGCAACCAGTAATTTTGTTTGATTTTAAAGTTTGTATTTAAAGAAATGTTTAATTTAACATTGTATTATTTAATGAAATGTAATTCTATTAACATTTTTAGTTTGATTTTAATATTGCTTAATGAAAATAAGAAATTAAATGTTTCTTATATATATATATATATATATATATATATATATATATATATATATATATATATATATATATAATTATTATTTTTTTATTATTATTGTTTTTATATAAATATTATTTGTATTTGATTTTAATATGAAATAATATGCAACCAGTATTTTAAAAATAATTTATTTTAATTTTAAGTAAGTATGTTTTTATTTAAATGTTTAATAATTTAACATTTTAAAAATGTACTCATAATATTTTTATTGATTTTAATAATAAATTAAATATTCAAATGTTTTAAAACAGTTAATTTGTAACAAATACCAATTTTAATAATATAATATTAATATTTTAATTTTAATATGAAATAATTTAAATATTCAATTAAATGTTTAATGTGTGTTGTAAGTTTGTTAATGTTTTTATAACACTTTGGTTAATTGCAAATTAAGATATTTAAAAAAAATCAGAATGATTAGAATGATTTCTGAAGGATCATGTGACACTGAAGACTGGAGTAACGATGCTGAAAATTCTGCTTTTGATCATAGAAATAAATTACGTTTTAACAGATATTCACATAGAAAACAGCTGTTTTAAATTAGAATAATATTTCACATTTTTCCTGTATTTTTGATCAAATAAATGCAGCCTTGGTAATACTTATGAATAAATAAATAAATAAAAATCAAACTTTTTACCAGTAGCGCATTTGAGGATGTGTTTGTATTTATTTTGTGCGCACAGGTGTGTTAAGCTTTAAAATGAAAGAGTTTTCAATCAGAGGTGTTTTTGTGTTTCTGTAAGTCTTGTAAAAGGTGAACATGCTCCAAATGAAAGAGCAGCGCAGGTTAAACCTGACTCATCTCTGCTTCCCGGCAGATCCGTCGTGATTCATGCCACGATAAACCAAAACGGTTTACTTCTAATCTCAGAGCGTAACCTCAATCAGAGCCTCCCGATGAAGCGCCGTAAGCCGAGACGTTCGTCAGAAAGCCGCGTTTCCGTGGCTTTTTAGATATCGGGCATCACGCGGCCATCATTAAGCACAAAGAGCACAAAGAGACAGATGAAGCCGCTGTCATCGCTGCGTTCGGCACAATCACCCACAATCATATCAATTGTCTGTGGACGGTGGGAGACGAGGCATGAGGCTCTATTTCTGTCTCACGTCCACACTTACGCCGGAGAAAGCGCGGAAACGAGCCGAACGGCCCTCGGAAGCCGGCGCTGAAGTTTATTTTCATAATTAGTTGTAATTGCGCGGCGAGGAGACGCTCTCCTGCCGTATAAATGTTTCATGAGTTTCTGTTGAGGAGGAACAAACGTCGGCTCGGATCGGGCCGCCGCCGCCGCCGCGCTGCGTTTCTCTTTCTGTCTTTCTCACGTTTCATTCGGTTGGATGTGAATCACACGCCTGCGCTCACTCACACATTCAGCTCTGTAAGCAGCTTTTGTGATATGATGTCTGTTACCACAGAAAAGAATGTTAAAACAACCCTACAAATTGGTGCAATGAAATAAACACTGTTTACGTGATCATGTTTGTAAAGCTTGTTTGCCTGCTTAGGCAGCATTTTAATGCATTGATGCTTTTCACCAAATTTTAGTATAGCATGGCTTGAATTCTACATGCATAAGATAATTCCAGAATGCATTGCATCAAATGAAAAAAAAAAAGTATCTAAGAGGGCGATGAGGCAAAAGAAAGTTACAATAATTTAATATTGCATATTTTAATAACAATAATAAAGTATTGTTAATGCATTATTAAATAATTACAATTAAATATTAATTATATAAATGACATTTTTAATTTAATTTAATTTTATTAAAACCTATTAATTTTATTCAAACTTAAACTTCTATTAATATTCTTGTTTGATTTTAATATTATTTAATTTAAATATTACATTTGATTATTTAATACTAAATGTATCATTTTAATAATATGCTATTACTGTCTATTTGATGTATATATTAAATAACTTAAATATTAAATTCAGTGTTTAATGGTAATTTAACAGTATTAATAATATATACTATACATTTTTTATATTATTATATTGATATTTTTGTTTGATTTTAATGTTAAATAACAATGTAACAATTTTGATATAATATTAATATTGATATTTTATGAAAACTTAAACTTCTATTAATATTTTGTTTGATTTTGAAATATTACATTAAATGTTTAATTTAATCATTAAATTAATTTTAATTGATATTAATTGTATGAAAGCTTAAACTTCTATTAATATGTTTGTTTCATTTGAATATTATTTAATTAAAATATACATTTAATGTTTAATAATAAATTAACCATTTTAATAATATGCTATCACTGTTTTTTATTTGATGTTAATATTAAATAATCGAAATATTAAATTCTGTGTTTAATGATAAGTTAACAGTTTTAATAATATATACTATACATTTTTTATATTATTATATTGATATTTTTGTTTGATTTTAATGTGAAATAACAATTGTACAAGTTTTTAATATGCTATTAATATTTTTATTGCATTTTAATTTTAAGTCATTTAAATATTCGATTGACTGTTTAATGATAGAATTTAAATACAAATGCAACTAAATGTTTAATAATTAACAATTTCAATAATATGATAGCAATATTTTTGTTTGATTTTCATTATTCAGTAAAATGTTCAACAATAATTTTGCAGTTTTATTAATATGTTGTCAGTATTTTTGTTTGACTAATTATGTATTTATTGAAATGTTTAATAATTTAACATTTTAAAAATGTTTTCAATATTAAATTAAACATTCAAGCTAATTAACAGTTTAATATTAACAGTTAATTTGTAACAAACACCAATTTTAACAATATAATAATATATTAATTTTAAATATGAAATGAAATTTTTATAAAATAATCTTACAATTACAATTTAAGTATGTATTTAATTTAACTTTAATAATTTTACATTTTAAAAATATACTATTAATTATTTTTAACGATTTTAAGATTAAATATTTCAAGTTAAGTTTAATAATAATATTAATATTTTGTATTTTATTATTAAATCATTGAAATATATTCAATAAAATGTTTAATGTGTGTTTTATGTTTGTTAGAGTAAACATGCTCATGTCAAACTTGATTAATCTGAAATGATGTTCTGTGATAATGGAGATGCTGCATATTCTAGTTCATCATCATAAAGTTCATTTCCTGTTTCCTCCGTCTGTTCATGTCCGACTCCTTTCTCATGTGTCGTCCTGACCTTTGACCTGTTGTTTGTCGCTCACGTTGGTTCTGCTAACCGTGTTTTTGTCTGTTTTATGTTTGTCTTTCAGAGCTTCTTCGAAGGGCAGGCGGCGCCGTGGGACTCTGCCAAAAAAGACGAGAACAGAATGAAGAACCGTTACGGCAACATCATCGCATGTACGTACACAAGCGCTCGTGACATTCGTGTGTGTGTGTGTGTGTGTGTGTGTGTGTGGGTAATTAGCAGTCGCAAAACTCTCCTTAAAGCAACGAGAGCGTCAGTGGCCATTATGAAAATCAGCTTCTAGTAAGTGGCGTAATTTCTCAGGACGTTGCTCTGAGACCAGCGTTTTTCCCATGAGCCACCGGACCGCCGTCAGCGAGAGCCAATCACAGCGCAGGAGCTGCAGGCGTGAGCCACGCGCCAACATTCGCCTCGGGCGTCAGAGCGGGTGAACGCGTCATCTTCACAGGAAGTGACAGAGAAAAATAGGAGTTTGTGAATTGATTTTAGCTGCTCATGTTGCATTTTTTTAAATAATAATAATGAATCATTTAAATATATTTTCAAATAAAAGTTTAATAATAATTTAACCATTTTAATAATATACCATTAATGTTTTAATTTGCTTTTAGTTTTAAATAATGTAAATATTTTTTCGAAAAAGTTAATAATTTCGTGATTTTTAGTGATATGCTATTCATTTTTTTAATTTAAATAAAATTCCAATTAAATATTTAATAATAATTTAACATTTTATTACAATTTAGTATTTTTTGTGATCAAGTCTCACTCCACTTTCCGTTCACACTGTTGTCTTCTGAAACCCAGTTGTTATTTTATATATTATATAAAAATTATAAAATTGAAATATTTTAATATTAAATAATTCAGTTAAACGTTTAATACTAATTAATAATAAGAATAAAATAATATACAATTGTGTACTTTAATTCAGTTAAATGTTTAATACTAATTAATAATAATAAAAAATACATAAAATTTGTGTACTTTATGTGTGTATAGCAGAAAATTATAATATTATATAATACGTTTTAAATATTTTAATAAAATTTAACACACGTCTCACTCCACTTTCCATCTACACTGTTGTTTTTTGAAAGTCTGTGATTATATTATATATTATAAAAATATATTTTAAGTATTTAAATAATATTTAAATATTTATTAACTGAAATGTATATTAAATTCAATAAACTTAATTTATTATATTTGATTAAATTAAAATATAATTAAATTATAATACTACTGTTATTTATCTATTTATTTATTTATTTATCAAGGGGGTAGAATTAAGTGAATGAAAAAAGCGAATGAAACGCATAACAACTATAAAGAGCAATAATAATGAATCAGAACACTTTCATTTAATTATAATACTATAATTTGTGTGTATTGTATGTATAGTAATATTATTTAATATATAGTTTAAATATTTTAATATTTTACTGTTAATTAACACACATCTCATTCCATTTTCCATTCACACTGTTTTTTGAAACTCAGTCATTATATTATATATTATATAAATATTTTAGAAGAAAATTGTAATACTGCAATTTTAAGTATTTAAATAATATTTTAATATTAATTAACTGAAATGTATATTAAATTAAATGAACTTAATTTATTATAGTTGAGTAAATAAAAATATATAATTAAATTAGAAAACTGCTGTTATTTATTTATTTGTTTATCTATCTATCTATCTATCTATCAAGGATGTGGAATTGAGTGAATGAATAAAGCGAATGACAGCCTCATCTTAAGTTTTATTTGTGTGTTCATGTGTTTGAACCAAACCAGCGTTGATGTTGAGTCCTAAACTCATCCAGAACTCTTCATGTGGTTTCTGTGTGTTTTATTTGGTCTGTCTGGTGTGTTGATGGATGTGACTGATGTTTGTTTGTTTGTTTGTTTGTTTGTTTGTTGTGTTTTCCAGACGATCACTCCCGTGTGCGGCTGCAGCCTCTGGAGGGAGAGCAGAGCTCCGATTACATTAATGCTAATTATGTAGATGTAAGTACAAACACTAACCAGCGCTCTGGTGAAAGGTCAGCGCACGTATATATGTGTGTGTGTGTGTGTGTGTGTGTGTGTGTTAATAAACATCAGGATCAGAGCACCTCTCATTCACGTCTCGTCTCACCAAACAACAGAGACTTTAATCCAGACGCAGCGTCAGCAGAGTCACGATTAGATTTTCACACCTCAGACAATAACAGATGACACCTCACACACACACACACACACACACACACACTTATATTATATTATATTATATTAATATTTTAGCAGAAAATAATTTAAATAAATGTTCAATAATAAAATTGCAATATTATTTTTTTGTTAATTTTAAATATTTTAAAAATATTTTAATAAACAGCAGGCTTACTCTACTTTCCATTCACACTGTTGTTTTCTGAAACACCGTCATTATATTTTATATTATATTATATTGTTATGTTATGTTATATTAATATTTTAGCAGAAAATGATTTAAATAAATTCTTAATAATAAAAAATGCAGTATTATAATTGTTTTAATGACAATTTTTTAATATTTTTTCAAATATTTTATTAAACACTGGTCTAACTCTATTTTCCACTCACGCTGTTGTTTTCTGAAACACTGTCATTATATTATATTATATCCATTATATTGTATTATATTAATATTTTAGCAGAAAATAATTTAAATACATTTTAAATAATAAAAAGTTATATAATTTTTTTTTATGCTACTTTAAATATTTTACAAATATTTTAATAAACACAGGTCTTACTCTACTTTGCATTCACGCTGTTGTTTTCTGAAATACAGTCGTTATATTATATTATATTAATATTAATATTAATATTTTAGCAGAAAATAATTTAAATACATTTTCAATAATAAAAAATTGATATATATATATATATATATATATATATATATATATATATTTTTTTTTTTTTTTTTTTTTTTTTTTTTTATGCTACTTTAAATATTTAAAAGATATTTTAATAAACACAGGTCTTACTCTACTTTGCATTCAAGCTGTTGTTTTCTGAAATACAATCTTTATATTATATTATATTATATTGTATTATATTATATTATATTCATATTTTAGCAGAAAATAATTAAAATACATTTTTTATTATAAAATATATTATAAAATTGCAATATTTTAATGACAATTTTTAAATATTTTTAAAAATATTTTAATAAACACCATATATTATATTATATTATATTATATTATATTATATTATATTATATTATATTATATTATATTATATTATATTATATTATATGCACACAAATTACATATACTTGCTCAGATGTTGCTCTTTTGTAGCTCAGAGAGTTTACTGATGAACTCTTAACAGCTGCCGTGTGTCTATGGCTGTGTGATTTAAATGAGCCTCTATTCCATCCCAGAATTCCCTGATTGTTGGCTCCGGTCGTGTGGTTATTGAGTTAAGCGTGAGTTGTTTCCCCAGTGATTTACTGACTAAAATAAGCCAGCTGATGTTGACGGAGTAAATGTTGTTGTGGTGTGCTGTCAAACTCACGCCTCTGATCCGAATACTGATCCGCCGCTGCTGTCCGCGCTCAGAACACACACACTCACACACACACTCACACACACACACACTCACACAAGAGCATGCTGGGAGAATCCAGAGCGGAGCAGCTCATTTGATCCATTCGGCTCCAGATTCTCGTTCTCAGTCATGATTTAACATGGATTTGATTAATAACGTTTGTCAGATACGCTGTCCTCAGTGTTTAATGTTGAACAAAATATCTAAAAATTCTTAAATCAAGAAGGATTTTCTAGACAAGTAAAAATTTTCAAAAAAAACAAGTCAAATTTAAGTGAGTGTTTGCTTGAAATAAGCAAAATAATCTGCTAATGTAGTAAGCAAAATAATCTTGTTTTCTGTTTGAAATAAGATTATTTTGCTTATCCCACTGGTACATTATTTTGCTTGTTCTAAGCAAAAACTCACTTAAAATATTTTAATATTTATGTCATCTGTTGGAATTATTAAATGAAATAAAATAAATTATTAATATGAATGAACAATTTAAAAAAAGAAAATTGAACCTTATAACTGGTTTTAGTTGCGTTAATAACATTTCAATATTAACAATTTTTTTTTATTATTTATTATATCATATTTTTAATAATTGTTTAATTAATAATTAAAAATATTAAATAATTGCATTTAAATAAAAATATTTTTATATTTATGTTGAAATTGTTAAATGAAATGGAATGATCAGTTTTTTTTTATTATTATTTTTTTTTATATTGATCCTTATGACTGGTTTTGTGGTCCAAGGTC
The DNA here is from genome assembly GCA_036247105.1 of Cirrhinus mrigala. Taxonomy (NCBI): domain Eukaryota; kingdom Metazoa; phylum Chordata; class Actinopteri; order Cypriniformes; family Cyprinidae; genus Cirrhinus; species Cirrhinus mrigala. The sequence goes on from CM070030.1 coordinate 840,210, forward strand.
ACATATTATATTATTAGCATTTTATATTATATTTTTAAAATTCTAATATTATTTAATATAAATTGTAGTTATGTTAATAACGTTTTAATATTAACAAAGTTTTTTTTAATTAAAATATATAATATTTTAACAATTGTTTGATTCATAATTAAAATTATTATTATATTATATTATATCATATTATAATATTTTTAAAATTCTAATATTATTTAATATAAATTTTAGTAATGTTAATAACATTTTAATATTTAAGTTTTTTTTATTAAAATCTATAATATTTTAACAATTGTTTAATTAATAATTAAAATTATTATTATATTATATTATATTATATTTAAAATTCTAATATTATTTAATATACATTTTAGTAATGTTAATAACATTTTAATATTAACAAAGTTTTTTTTTATTAAAATGTATATTTTAAAAATTGTTTAATTAATAATTAAAATTATTATTATATTATATTATATTATATGATTTTTTTCTATTTTTAAATTTCTAGTATTATTTAATATAAATTTTAGTAATGTTAATAACATTTTAATATTTAAGTTTTTTTTATTAAAATCTATAATATTTTAACAATTGTTTAATTAATAATTAAAATTATTATTATATTATATTATATTATATTTAAAATTCTAATATTAATTAATATACATTTTAGTAATATTAATAACATTTTAATATTAACAAAGTTTTTTTTTATTAAAATGTATATTTTAACAATTGTTTAATTAATAATTAAAATTATTATTATATTATATTATATTATATGATTTTTTTCTATTTTTAAATTTCTAATATTATTTAATATAAATTTTAGTAATGTTAATAACATTTTAATATTAACAAAGTTTTTTTATTATTTATTATAATATATTTTTAATAATTGTTTAATTAATTAATCAAAAATATGAAATAATTGCATTTAAATAAAATATATTTTAATATTTATGTCATCTGTTGGAATTATTAAATGAAACAGAGCATGGAAAAAAATTAAAAAGAGCGGCTTTAAACATCTTTTGCAGCATCACAGTGAGTAAATGACGACAGAATGATGATTTTGAACGATGACGTTTACTAGTGTGTTACTCTGGTAAAGTTGAGCGTAAATGAGGCGGGTCGGTAAAGAAGCAGAAGGCGGTTAATAACAATCATTTGTTTTGTAGATGAATTCTCCGAGCAGATCATTAAAGTGTTTCTGTGTGGTTTTAACATTCAGCAGAGAAACACTGACCCTGAAATCCATCAGCACTAATAAACACATCTGACTCTTCTCTTCTCGACACGACGCGAGCCTGAACCTCAGCTCCGCGCTCACCTCATCAATCTTTCATGAGGCTCTCGTTAGTTACACCTAATGAACTTTAGCCAGAACTCGGCTCCGTGTGACCAGCTCACTCGTTACAGACGGGAATTATTCATAAATAAAGCAAACAATGCTGTAGCTTTTGAGCGTTAGAGTGGAGTTAGTGTGTGATAATTGTAAGAAGAGCAACAAATACAACAAACAAACAAACCCAAACACCATGTTTGAACTTTTTCACAGTTCTAGCGTTCTGTGAATTCCTTTCAGCTCAGATGTTAACAGATTTGACGCCGGGCTGCATAATTAGCGTTGCGCGTCGTTAAAGACGCTGAGAACGGGAGGAAGAGGAGGAAGAGTGTGGCGCTGCGGATACAAGACGCTTGACAAATGAAATGAGCGGATTAGACAAATCCCACAGACACTGAGCCTATTCTCAACATAATCCCACAATCTGTGCTGAGGAATTACTGTACATATCAGACGCTGACGACAATATCAACTCTCTGACTAGAAACCGCTGCGTCTGTTATACTTATAACTAAAACTAAAACCTTAACGAACACATCTGTGTAACTTGAAATAAAAAGAAATTCAATATTAAACTGAAATATTTTATTTTGTTTCAGTTTGTTGACAACAAATCATTTCTCTAAAATAACTAAAACAAAAACTGAAATTATATAAATAATAAATAAATAATAAAAGGTATGTAGACGTGTTACTGATAAAAAGGTATAAAACTAATAAAAATGATAAACTTAATTTATCGTAATTAAACAAAAAACAGAAAATACAAAAATAAAATATTGTAAAAAATATTTTTAAAATAGTATTTAAAATACTATGATACTAAAATAACACCTTTAAAACAATTTCTTAGTTAAACCAGGGCTATTATAGGTAACTAAAGTTAAAACCTTAACAAACACATTTGTGTAACTTGAAATAAAATAAAATTCAATAATAAAATTAAATAATTTATCAAATATTTTATTTTATTTCAGGTAGTTGACAACGAATCAATTCTCTAAAATTACTAAATCAAAAACTGAAATAAATTCTTAAATAATAATAAAAAGTACATACTACAACTAAAACCTTAACCAACACATTTGTGAAATAAAAAGAAATTCAGTATTAAACTGAAATATTTATTTTATTCCAGCTAGTTGACAAAGCAATATTTCTCTAAAATAACTAAAACAAAAACTGAAATAAAAAATAATAATATGCATATAGACATGTTTTAAAAAACAATAACTAATAAAAATGACGAACTTTAAAATTAAAATGAAAACTGAAAATACAAAAATAAAAACAAATAATAAAAAAAAATAATAGCAAAAAATAGTAAACATTTAAAATAGTATCTAAAATACACCATTAAAACAGTTTCTCATAGTTTAATCCAAGGTTATTATAGTTAACTAAAACTAAAACCATAACAAACACAACTGTGTAACTTAACATAAAATAAATGTAAATAATATTTCAAAAAATGTTTTATTTCTAGCTGACAAAGCAACATTTATCATTTTCATTTAGTTTATGAATACATCTAGAAATAACTAAAATTTAAACCGAAATAAAAAGTAATAAAAGCTAATTTATATATAATATATATATATATATATATATATATATAGATAGATAGATAGATAGATAGATAGATAGATAAAAATGACAAACTTTAAAATGAAAATGGAAAAAAAACTAAAATAAAAACTAATTTAAAATATATTCTTTTTTTACTGCATCTCATTGATATTAAAATAAGTCTGGTTTAAACAGTTTATTTTACAGATTTGAATTAATATTTGGTTAATTTAATTAAGATTTGGTATCATTGTAGATTTATTAATATTTGTATACATGCATTTAAAATATAAAATATAATTTTTTATTTAAAAAATAATACTTAAATCATGTTTTTTCTAGCTGAATTGTAATTCAAACGGTGTAGTATTTATTATAATATTCAAAACTTTAGATATTACATTTAAATCAAATCATATTTATTATGTTTAGCTTAACATGTTAGCTCATGTTAGTTCATGGCCATTAATTAATATTAACAGAAATAACTTTGAATTAAATAATGCATAAGTAAATGCTGAAATTAATATTAACTGAGATTAATAAATGCTGTACAAGTATTTGTCACTGCTGGTTCATGTAAGGCAGTGTTTCCAATAATATTAAGATATGTGTAATGTTATATAACTAAAAAGTGAATGTTTGCATGTTCTAAAATGTGGATTCTTGTTGTTTTTCCAGGGCTACCATCGACCGAATCACTACATCGCCACACAAGGTAAGAAACAAACGTGTCTGAACAACTTTAGACTGAAGTGTGTTAGTTTTAGACACACACACACACACACACACACACACACACACACTGAGCCATTTAATGCTGAAACGGCGTCTTGAAACAATTAATCATCTGTTGTTGTTGTTGTGGGGGTTTTAGCACAGAATAAATGGATTAGCCGCTACGTGCCGCATGTTCGCGCGTCCGGCCTAATCTGGCTGTCAGCGCGTCCGTTCTCCCAGCATGCCCCTGGAGGCGGCGTCTGATTGCTAGTTAATTGTTGTGAGATGTTTCTGGAGTGCCGGACCGCGGCGAGTTCCAGCGCTCTGAACGCAATCACTTCCTTTAATAGACTCGCGCGCCGGTTTGGCCGCGCCGGAGCGCCATAATTACCTGTTTACTGGAGCGACGCCTGGAACGTCCTCGGGGACGCCTGCGTCTAAAACGCCTCTTTCACTTCCTCCCTCTCTCTTTTCATTCCGTACTGTCCGGCAGTCCGACGCACTATACGGCACAGATGTTACAATCAGCCAATCAGAGCTGGTTTGGTGTTTACACAGCCAATGAGATTCCGTTGTGGGCGGGGCTACGTGCTACTTACAGTTTAACAGTGTGTTCGGTGATCTCGGTGTTCACACTCACCTGTTTAATGAGTTACCAGGTCTGTCGGTAAATGACATGTTGGAGAACATGAGGCGAAAGCGCAGTCGTCTTCCTCAATTAGAGGCCAACGTTCAAAGGAGAATCTGTTTTTATAGGACAAGAAGAGAAAAAGCTTTAACAAGCCTGAAGTTGCTCAGATCAAAGCGAGACGCGGCCGTGAACGTCACACTGATTCCTCCTCGTTTATTGAGCTCTGCAGCACCGCAGCTTTAGGAACGTTAGATTTACTTCTTATTTTTTACTAGTTTGTGTTTTATATAGAAGTGATTCTTACTGTAATTGTTAAGTAGAGTTAAGTACATTATTATCCTCCTGTTGAATGAATGATTATGATTGCTGTTAATGTTTTATTCTGTCTCTTTTATGACTTTTTCATTTGTTAAGAGGTCAAAATATTTTTCTTTTTTTTTTTTGTCATTTACTCACGCTCATGCTGCTTAATGTGCTGAAAAATATCTAATTAATACATTTTTTTTGTTTAAAAAAAATACAATTAAAAATGTGACCTGTATTATATACCTATTTTTCCAAAAAATCATCAGATTTGCTGTTTGTTTGTAGGTTTTTAAAAATTGAAAAATAATGCTTTTATTTTGTGATATAAATCACTATTTTCACACTATAGTAATTTTTGTATAAATTTATATATATATAAAACTTTTTTATTATGTACATTTAATTTTTTTTATATATTTACATATATATATATATATATATATATATATATATATATATATATTTATATATACATTATATTTATTTAAATTGTATAATATATTTTTTAAAATAATTATTACTCTTTTAATATAATATTTGTATAAATTTAAAAAAATATATATGTATAAAATATATAAACAGTTTTAGTTTAATATTTATATTATATATTTACATGTATATTTTTTATATATATATATATATATATATATATATATATATGCTCATACTCATGATGCATGATTTGCTGAAATATGGAAAATTGAATTAATACATTTTTATGTTAAAAAAATACTATTGCAATTAAAAATGTGACATTTTTATTTACTTATTTTTTCCCCAAAAAAATCTTCAGGTTTGCTGTGGTTGTTTATAGGTTTGATTATATATAATTTATTATTGTTATTGCTACTAAATACAAATATTAAGCAAAATGTAAAATATTATTATTAAAATTAGAAAAATAATACTATAAATTTGCTATATATATGTATGTAATGCACACTATATTCATTATATTTGTTTTAATTATAGATAATTAATTAAATAATTATTCAAATTAATTATATATAATCATATATATATATATACACACACACACACACACACACACACACACACACACACACACACACAGTTTTTATTTAATAAATTTATTGTATTTATATTAACTATTTATTTATTTATTTATTTATTTATTTACATCAAAGCCTTAACTAAGCCACATTACAGTTTAGTTTTTATTGCAGTTAATTGTGCAGCTTTACTGTACAACTTACTTACTTTTGTGGAACACACACACAAAAAAAATGTTGTTTATAAATTGTTGTTTGGACCCCAGTCTTCTCAAAACTGTTACCTTTTTTGTTGCACAACAGAAGCAAGTTTGGAAAAATACGAGGGTCAGTAAATGATGACAGAATTGACATTTCTGGGTGAACTATCACTCTAAACATTGAGAAAATGTTTTCACACAGATAAAACCTACAAGAAGGTTCATTAAAAGTTCCCTTCACTTAAAAGAATCAGCGATGGTGTAAGTCCAGGACTCAATTACACACACTAGGAATATTTTCCTGCACAATACGAGCGAACGGCTGGAGTCGTGCATAAATGCAGCGTGCGTGAGCGTCAGACGAGCAGCTGCGCTCGTCTTATATGACGGCTGAAAAAATGGGAATAATTTTGCCGTGCCGAATCCCCGAGGTCTCATTGAAACGAGCTCGCTAGAACGATGAAAGCATTAGTCCCCCGGTGCGGGAACAGCGGCCTGACAGCAGCGCGCCGCTAAAGTCTTCTTCCCGCTGAGCGCCGGCGGCCGCTCGCGCAGTAATTGCTGTTGGCTGACTCCACTTACAGCTGAAGCGGACTGAAGCGAGCCGCTTAGAGGATCAGCAAATTACAGCAAATGTCAGCGCAATTCTCCCGGTGCGGTCCGGACGTGAGATCCGATCTACGGGTAGGATTTAGCTAGTTAAGGATTATCTAAACGCTGCCTGTGTGATTCTCATAGGGAACACTTTTACAACAAAGAGTTTATCTTTATTATCATAAATGTTATTGCTCAGACTCGTCTCTTTTATAGCTCAGGAGAAACAACATAAGAAGTCGAAAACTCCATTTAATCTCCTTTCTGTCTCGGAGAAACAGCTGAGATGTTGTAGAGATGATATATGGGGGATATCAACATGTAACGTAAAAGAACAAGGAGATCATCATTATGATTATAGACAATGTTGCTCTGATTTGTCAGATTTGAGAAGCTGAAAACTCATTTAATCTAGGAGACACAACTGAGATGATGTAGAGATGTCAATTGTTGTCATAGAGCTATAAAATTAATGTGAAAGAATTTGATGAGAAATAATTGAGATCATAATGAGATCTGACTTTTGCAAGCAAATCTGAGCACAGTTTTGAGACACGTGTGAGATTCCTGGAGTCATTTTCTCAAGAGAAACATCTAAGAATCAGAAGACTCCAGTTAATCTCATTTCTGTCTAGGAGAAACAACTGAGATGTTGTAGAGATGTTATATGGGCGATATGAACATATAACGTAAGAGAACAAAGAGTTTAGATCTGAGAAGTTGAAGACTCCATTTGATCTCTAGAAATCACAGCTGAGATGTTGTAGAGATGTCAACTGTTGTTATAAAGCCATAAAATTAATGTGGAAGAATTTGACAAGAAATGATTGAGATCATAATGAGATCTGACTTGGTTGCAGGCAAATATGAGCACAGTTTAAGACTTTATTGAGGAGAAACCCACGTGTTTGTAGAGTGAATACTTCTACAATGTGTCAAGAGAACAGAGTTGATCATTGTTATCATGGACGTTGTTGCTCAGTCTTGTCTCTTTTGTAGCTCAGGAGAAACATCTGAGAAGTTGAAGACTCCATTTGATCTCTAGAATTCACAGTTGAGATGATGTAGAGATGACAACTGTTGTCATAGAGCTATAAAATTAATGTGGCAAATCTGAGTTCAGTTTTGGGACAAATGTGAGATTCCTGGAGTCTGTTTCTCAAGAGAAATATCTGAGAACCAGAAGACTCCATTTAATCTCATTTCTGTCTAGAAGAAACAACTGAGATGATGTGGAGATGTTGCAGAGTGTGAACACATACAACACATCTAGCGAATGAAGAGTTTACTATTATGATTATATGATTAAAGTCTCAAACTGAGAGACATATGTGACATTACTGAAGGATAAACATCTGAGACTCCATTAAGTAAATAATGTGGAAGAATTTGACAAGAAATGATTGAGATCATGATGAGATCTGACTTGGTTGCAGGCAAATATGAGACTTTGAGACTTTATTGAGACACATGAGATTGTAGAGTGTGAATATTTCTACACTGTGTCAAGAGAACAGAGTTGATCATTATTTTCAGACGTTATTGCTCAGTCTTGTCTCTTTTATAGCTCAGGAGAAACATATGAGACGTTAAAGACTTTTAATCTCATCTCTGTCTTGGAGAAACAGCTGAGATTATATAGAGATGTCAACTATTGTCATAAAGCTATAATACTAAAGTGGAAGAATTTGATGAGAAATAATTGAGATCATAATGAGATCTGACTTGGTTGCAGGCAAATATGAGTTCAGTTTAAGACTTTATTAAGACACATGAGGTTGTAGAGTGTGAATATTTCTACGCCGTGTCAAGAGAACACAGTTTATCATTATATGGATGTTATTGCTCAGTCTCGTCACTTTTATAGCTCAGGAGAAACATATGAGATGTTAAAGACTTTTAATCGCTTGGAGAAACAGCTGAGGTGATGTAGAGATGTCAATTGTTGTCATAGAGCTATAAAATTAAAGTAGAAGAATTTGATGAGGAATAATTGAGATCATAATGAGATCTATGAATGCAGTTTGAGACTTTACTGAGGAGACACATGTGACATTACTGAAGGATAAACATCTGAGACTCCATTAAGTAACTAATGTGAAAGAATTTGACAAGAAATGATTGAGATCGTAATGAGATCTGACTTGGTTGCAGGGAAATATGAGTTCAGTTTAAGACTTTATTGAGACACATGAGATTGTAGAGTGTGAATAATTCTACACTGTGTCAAGAGAACAGAGTTTATCATTATTTTTAGATGTTATTGCTCAGTCTCGTCTCTTTTATAGCTCAGGAGAAACATATGAGACGTTAAAGACTCAAGACTCAACTGAGATGTCAACTATTGTCATAAAGCTATAATACTAAAGTGGAAGAATTTGATGAGAAATAATTGAAATCATAATGAGATCTGACTTTTGCAGGCAAATCTGAGTGCACTTTTGGGACAAATGTGAGATTCCTGGAGTCTGTTTCTCAAGAGAAACATCTAAGAACCAGAAGACTCCATTTAATCTCATTTCTGTCTAGAAGAAACAAATAAGATGTTCTAGAGATGTACAGAATACTTCTACAACATATCAAGAGAACAAAGCGTTCATCATTATGAACATAAATGTTATTCCTCAGACTTTTCTCTTTTATAGCTCTTTGATTTTTTTAAAGGAAGAATATGATGAGAAACGATTGAGATCATAATGAGACAAATTTGAGCACAGTTTGAGACTTTATTATGATCTCAAATTGAGTTCACAAAAAAATGAGAAGCTTTGATCTCCATTTAATCTCATTTTTGTCGTTGTGATCTTCAGTCCTCTCGCTGATAAGTGCAGTAAAGCGACGCACATGAGGAAGTATCCGGTGTATTACTGTGATTAAGAGGCGTCTAGTTTCGACAGATCTTAATTAAGTTCATCAGGCTCAGACGATAACGAGAACTCGCCCACGAGCAGAGTCACGGGTAGAGAGTTCTCCACGACACGAGTGTTTGCTAACGCCGCCGTTTACGTGTGCGCATGAATATGTAAAATCTTGCCCCTCGCTCGTGTTTTCCTGTCTTTTTTTCCGCTGGATGCAATTTGCTTTGGCTCAGAGCGAACGCATCGGCGCCGGAGTACGTGAGCGCAGATTTGCATGAGCTAATTAGCTTGTCAAAAGTCATTTTGGAATTTGCTTGTTGATTAAAAACAATGCTAATTAGAATTAATTAAACGTGTGATTTTAATTCCTTCGGCTGTGCTGTTATTACCGGCCGCTGACTTACATGTTGCCCTTATTAAGTTGATTTGGAGCTTTAATGGAAACGCGGAGCACAAATCTGTCTCCGCTCGCTCGCGTGCGTTTATGAATGAGGCGTTTGAAAGTTTCAGCTCCGCTGCTGCAAAACACGGCCAATAATCCAACAAAGAGCCGCGGCTTTATGACTTCTGCTCCGGTGTCACTCTGGATTACGTTCAGTGGATCGTTTAATGGCTTCGTGTGCTGCAGGAGTCAATCTCAACGCAGGTCCGGGTCACGTTTTAGCCTAAAATCGCCAGAACAAAATATATTTTTGCAGAAGAAAAATAAAATAATACTGCTGTTTTCACACATTATGAATATAGAGCTACAAAATTATTATGGAGAGATTTAATGAGAAATGTTTGTAATGAAATCTGTTTTTTGAGATCTGATTTTATTTCTATTTTTCATATATATATAATGTAAAAAGACATTTTTATGATTTATTTAAAAGAAATTTTTATATTTTGAAGGAAAATGGCATGTATTTTATAGGGGTTTTTGACAAATATTGACAAATTAAGAATATAAATATAAATAAAAAATATAATAATATATAAATATAAAATTATTTACATTTTTTTTTTGAAGGATTCTTTTATGATTAAAAAAAATTATATCTTGAAGGAAAATAGCATGTATTTTATAGGGTTTTTGACAAATATTGACAAATTAAGAATATAGCTTTATAAACAGAATATTGAATGATTTGACAAGAAATATTTGTATTCATAAAAAATCTGTTTTATATATATGCATAAGTAAAATAAAACCTATTTAGAGTTTCTATACAATATTTTGATGGAAAAGTTTATTTTATAGTTTTTTTTTTTTTTTTTTGACACACACACACACACACACACACACACACACACACACACACACACATATATATATATATATATATATAACAATATTTTGAAGAAAAAACTTTTATTTTATAGTTTTTTTTTGACAATTGTTGACATTCAACATTCATCTGTAATCTATATGTTATATATATATACATAGAAAAATAGAATATATAGAAATATATATATAGAATATATAGAATATAAAAATTGAAAAAAAAAAATGTAATAAAATTATTTACATTGTTTTATTTTTGAAATAAATTAGAATTATGTGTGTATTTAAATAAATAAATAAGAATATATATAATAAATAATATAATAATATAATAAATAAATAATTGTGTGTGTGTATATATGTATGTATGTGTGTATATATATATATATATAAAAATAATTTTTAAACATAAATAATTATGTGTGTATATTTCAATTTGATATATATATATATAAATTATATAATATATATATTAAAATTATTTGACTAAAAAATAAACGGTATTTCCCTTCAAAAATAAATAAAAAAAAAATTCTTAATAATACTTGTTTATAAAATATATACACAAACTATCAATCTGTGTGTGTGTATATATATATATACAACTGATTTCTGAATGCAAATATTTCATATAAATATCAATTAGTGTGGTTTATGGCATAATGCATAAGGAAAAAAAAAAATATATATATATATATATATATATATATATATATATTTTTTTTTTTTTTTTTTTTTTTTTTTTTTTATTTGCATTGCAGCATTATTTTGCTGAGTTGTTTTTTCGTTGCTCCTCAGGTCCGATGCAGGAGACCATCTATGACTTCTGGAGGATGGTGTGGCAGGAGAACACGGCAACTATCGTCATGGTTACCAATCTGGTTGAAGTCGGCCGGGTGAGTGAAGCCGTCGAACCTCTGGAGTTTAGTTTTCCCCTGATCACAGACAAACTCACATCTGTTAGTTCTATTGATTTTATTAAAGACTAAATGGAAGAAATCTCTCTGGAACGAACCCTGGTAAACAACTGAGATGTAAAACAAAAGAGAGTGAAAGCTTGAGGGAAGATCTGCTACACGCTTCTGAGCGATGAACACAAACACGTGGAAATCTCAAGACCTTCAAATATGTTCGGCTTGTGTTGTAGTGTTTCAGTTTGAAGTTCAAAGTCACTGTCAGTCACTGATAGTTTGATATGAGTCGTTATCGTCACAGTGGATTAGACTGATGATTAAAACTCATTGAACTCATGAACAGGACTTTAGTGAAGCCAAGCTAAACAACTGAAAAATATTTGAGTCTTGGAACTAAATAAATATACTGTCAATATTTTACGTCATTAATACTAGTTTTTATTAATCCCTAATTGGATTCAATACAATTTCCAAAAAAAAAAAGAAAAGAAAAAAGAAAAAAAAAAACTTTTTAGATTATTACTTGCAACACGTTACAAAAAAATAAACTGTGTGTATAATAACTATTTCTTAAACATGTAACTTTCAACTCCTTTTTAAAATAAAACATTTGTAAAAATATTGTAACATTTAAAAAAAGATTTTATTTCAACTTGGTGCTGAACTAAAACAAAAAAAATCAAAACAAAAAAAAACTAAAAGTGACTAACTAAAAACAAAAAAAACTGAAGATATAAAAATAAAAGTTAACTATTAAAAACTATTAAAAACGACTGACAACAAAATGACTAAAACTAAAATTAAACTTAGACTGAAAATCTAAAAGTAAAAACAGATTCAAAATATTAATAAAACTATATAGATAAATGTAAAAAATACTAATAAAAAAAATTACTATCGCAAATTAAAATGAAAACTGAAAGTATAAATATAAAAACCAACTCAAGATATTAATAAAAACTATACAGCTATATTAAAAAATACTAATAAAAATTACAAAAAGTACTAAATTACTAATTACTTGAAATTAATTAAATTAATCTCAAATTAAAATGAAAATTAAACATTAAAATATTTAAACACTAACTCAACATGTTAATAAAAACTATATAGATATATTTAAAAAAAATACTTATGAAATTTACAAAAAATATTAAAAATGACAATGGCAAATTAAAAAATGAAAACTGATATTAATAAAACCTATTAAGATATTTAAAATGCTAAAAAAGTACTAAAAAATTACTATATATATATATATATATATATATATATATATATATATATATATTTTTTTTTTTTTAACATAAAAATTTCAAAAAGTACTAAAAATTACAATCGCAAACTGCAATGAAAACTAAAAAATATAAACTAACTGAATATATTAATAAAATAATATAGATGTATTTAAAAAAAAATAAAAACTATACAGACATTAAAAAAAAATTATAATAATAAAAAATACTAAAATAAATGGCAAAAAGATTATAGGTTTGTTGTTGTAATCGAAATTTTGTACGCACTTTCCGCGACACATCAGAGTGTCGACAGCTTGCAGGCCTGTTCATGATCCTAAATGAGAAAAAATGGGTATTTCTGACTGTAAAGTGAATGCGGGTCAGATTGACATCATTTAGTGGTGAATGTTGATCAGAAGTGCTTTCCTGACGCTGGTCGTGTCGACGAGGGTTCGCGGTGACTCTCCTTCTCATCATTTCCGTCCGTATCGCCAGCTGAGAGCAAATAACGGCGTGTTCGCGGTGGGTCGGCGTCGGCGTGCATCTGCTCACCTGCTATTGTTGAGCAGACGTGCGGTCGGTCTCTGTGGGCCGCCGCTTTCTCTGCCCGACGCTTTCAAGTAGCTGAGAGAGTGAAGCAGCTCGAGTCTCATCAACGCCACCATCTGCTGCGGCTCCTCGCTGATCAACTCGGGGAATTCAGACGCATTCACACACACACACACACAACAACAACTGGACAACAACACACACACACAGACACGCTGCTCATCCTAATCAAAGACTGTCTGTGACTATTTAACTTCAGCTGACAAAGTCCATCCACATTAAAGGAGCAGACATGAAAGGAGCGTGTGTGAGTGCGCGTGTGCGCGTGTGCGCGCGTGTGTGTGTGTGTGAGAGAGAGAGATCTAATTGAGCTGCTAATTAAGAGCAGCAGCAGATCTCAGCGTCTCTGTTGTGTCAGAAGTATTTCTGTCCAGCCGGCGAACAGGAAACACTGTCCTGGACATCTGTTGAACCTCACAACCGCCGTTACCCACAATGCATCTCACCGCCACATGTGTCTCGTGTAGTATCACTACTGTATTTTAAAATATGTTTTTTTTTTTTTTTTCATTTTAGTTTTGGTCATTTTGTTGTGTTTTTGTCATTTTTACCTTTTCTTTTTTTCATGTTCATTAGTGTTTTTTTTTTTTCTGTTCATTATAGTTTTTGTTATTTTAGTACTTAACCTGAACAAAACTAAGAGATGTTGCATTGATAAGAATTATTATTTATTTTTATTTTATTTTCTTCAACCTATTTTTTATTTACTTCAAGTAAAAGAAATTTATTTTTGTTTTTTTAAGTAACAGTTAATGTTTATATATATATATATATATATATATATATATATACATACATACATATATATATATATATATATATATATATATATATATATATATATATATATATATATATATAAATATGTTTAATTTTTTACTGCAGTTTTAATTATTTTAGTGTTTCAAGTTAGGGGTTATAAACATTTTGTTTGATATTTTTTTATTTTATATAACAAATGTATTGTGTGCTTTTTATTTTTTGTGTGTTTAAGTTTTTCCGTTTATTTTAGTTACTTTAAGTTAAATTGAAAAAAATACTTTATCTTTTATCTTTTTTTTCATAAAACCATTTTTTGTGCTTTTTTTGTTAGTTTTTTATGTGCTTTTTATTTTTCGTGTATTTATTACATTTTTTGTTTATTTTAGTTTTAGTTTGTTTATATATTTTTATTTTATTTCAGTTTTATTTATTTTATTACTTCAAGTTAAATTTAAAGAAAAAAAAGATAAAAATTATTTTTTCTTTTATTTCATAAAACCACAGTTGTTTTTTGTGCTTTTTTGTTTTTTAGTCTTTTTTATGTGTTTATTTAATTTTTAGTTTTTTCAGTTTTAGTTATTTTAGTGTTTCAAGTTAGGGTGAGGGTTATAATATTTTAGTTTCTTTTATTTCATATAAGAAATGTATTGCGTGCTTTTTATTTTTTTTGTGTTTATTTATTAAGTTTTTTGTTTATTTTAGTTATAGTTTATTACTTCAAGTTAAATAAAAAAAATTACTTAGTTTTTCTTTTATTTCATAAAACCATTTTTGTGCTTTTTTTGTTTAAGCTTTTTATGTGTTTATTTAATTTTTAGTTTTTTTTTAGTTTTAGCTATTTTAGTGTTTCAAGTTAGGGTGAGGGTAATAATATTTTAGTTTAATGTGTCCTTTATTTCATATAACAAATGTTTTGTGTGCTTTTTATTTTTTGTGTATTTATTAATTTTTTTTTATATATATATATTAATTTTAAAAATTTTATTTAAGTTTTATTTATTTCATTACTTCATTAAATTAAAAAGAAATACTTAATTTTTATTTTATTTCATAAAACTGATTTTTTTTTTTTAAATTTGTTTAATTGTTTTAATTTAGGGTGAGGGTTATAATATTTCAGTTTAATTTTTAGTTTATTTAAAATAAAACTTTTTGTTTATTTATTACATTTTTAAGTTTATATATATATATATATATATTAGTTAAATAAAAAAATTGCTTAATTTTTCTTTTATTTCATAAAACTGAAATTGATTTTATGTGCTTTTTTTAAAGTGTTTATTTATTTATTTATTTATTTATTTATTTATTTATTTATTTATTTACTTCAAGTTAAACTAATATTTACTTTGATTGTAATCAATGATTACATTATATCAAGTAACAAATATTTTTTATGGTTTATTTTAAGTTTATCTTTTGCTTTAGTAGATGATCAGATGCATCATTTTGACCTGCTGCTCATGAAAAACCTGCAGCAGTTGTAAACTGTTCTTGCGTTGAATTGTTCTCTCTCTCTGTGTGTGTGTGTGTGTGTGTGTGTGTGTGTGTGTTAGTGTCTACACTGGTCATCTGGTCATCTTTAAGCAGATTAGTGTAGGATGTGTCAGTGTCAGCACTGCTGGTTAAAGTTGGCCCTGTTAGAGACAGATTATCCGGGATAAAGACGTCTTTACTCGCTCCTCTCTAATCTGAAGACAGTGGCGCTCTGATCGTCTCTGATTCTCCTTCCGAGTGTGGGTTTGTGAAGGGACCGGAATGGAAGCGGGACCGGCGGCATTGTGCCGTAAGAGGCCGTGGCGAGAAGGGATCGAATCTCGGCGGAAATCTGCCGCGCAGAACTAATGGGATTTTTAAAGCCCATCTTAATATCTGACAAGAACAAAAGGGTCTGGATTGGAATAACATTTGAGTCGTTAATATGCCATTACAGTGAGAATAGAGGAATATAGCGCTGGATCGCTCCTCCTGACAGAATCACGGATAAAATTAGAGCCGAATAGAAGTAGGCCAGCGAGACCTTTATGAGAATCCAGATACGCCTCAACACAACAATGTCACACAACACACGGCCAGCTCAGATTTCACACCAACACCACTGACAAATAGATCATAGCAAGACATGTAAGCCTATATATAACACAGCAGCATTAACTGCCATGAGAATTAAGCATTTTTAACCCAAAAACGTCTATATGTGCATGCATGGCTGTAAGTATATACATATATAACGCCAGTACATCATACAAAAACTATACAGAGACTATACAGTACAGTTTTTTGATTTAATTAATTTTTTTTATTAATGAGAATTTGAGGGGTAAATTTATTACAGTGATGAAAATCTTAGCAATAATGAGAATTAAAAAAAAAAAAAAAAAAAAAAAAAAAATCCAGATGAATTATGGTAACCAATTTTATTTTTTATTTTATTTTATTTTATTTTATTTTATTTTATTTTATTTTATTTTATTTTATTTTATTTTATTTTGTTTTGTTTTGTTTTGTTGCTTTATTTAATTTTTGTATTCTATTCATTAAAATTTGAGGTATTCTGTCAAAAATAGACAATACATTTTTATACAAAATATCATTAGTTTTTCATTGTAGTACAGCAAAAACATACTTTTACAGTAATGAAAATCATCAGGAATAATGAGAATTATTAAAAAAAAAAAAAAAAAAAAAAAAACACAAAAGTTAAATGTCCAAATGCCACAATGGATTATTTTATTTTATTTTATTTTATTTTATTTTATTTTATTTTATTTTATTTTATTTTATTTTATTTTATTTTATTTTATTTTTTATTTTATTTTATTTTATTTTATTTTATTTTATTTTATTTTATTTTATAGTCCTTAAATAGTCTTACATAATACTTACATTTTTATATAAAAAAATCATTTGTTTGTTTTTTCTTCAGTTAAGCAAAAACAAATAAATTATATTTTATTTTATTTCATTTTATTTATTACTATTTTTATTTTATTTTGTTGCTTTATTTTAT
This sequence comes from Cirrhinus mrigala, assembly GCA_036247105.1. Taxonomy (NCBI): domain Eukaryota; kingdom Metazoa; phylum Chordata; class Actinopteri; order Cypriniformes; family Cyprinidae; genus Cirrhinus; species Cirrhinus mrigala. Next base: position 857,249 of record CM070030.1, read on the forward strand.
TTTTGTATTCTATTAATGAAAATTTGAAGGGCAAGTATTCTGTCAAAAATAGTCCTTAAATAGTCTTTGCTTATATTTTTATGCAAAATATCAGTAGTTTTTAATTGCAGTACATCAAAAACATACTGTTACAGTAATGAATATCATCAGGATTAATGAGAATTATTTAATTATTTTTTATTACAAAAAAGTCATAGTCATAGTCTTCACTTACATTTTTCTATAAAATATCTTTTTTTTTTCTTTTCTTTTTTTTTTTATTGCAGTACAGTAAAACATACTGTTACCGTAATGAAAATCATCAGGAATAATGAGAAAAAAAAAAAAAAAAACTTAAAAGGTAAATGTGCAGATTTTTTAATTTAATTTAATTTAATTTAATTTAATTTAATTTTATTTTATTTATGAGGATTTGAGGGGTAAATGTGCTTTGTCGAACAGTCAAGTAAAATTAGTTTTCACTTACCTTTTTTATGTAAAATATCATTAGTTTTTTTATTTTTATTGCAGTACAGTAAAAACATACTGTTATGGTTTAAAAAAAAAACAGTTGTTTTAATGAGATTTAAATGTCCTGATGCATTGCAATAATGACATTTATTTTAATTTTATTCTATTCTAGTTTTTTATTTTACTTTATTAATAAGAATTTGAGGGTTAAATCTGCTTTAAAAACTTTTTTTAGTCTTTTAGTGTTTGTTTACCTATTTTATGTAAAATATGTTTTTTTAGGGTAAAAGTGTTTATAAAATAATGATAACATTGGGATCATTATGTGATATGTTTTGACATTCTGTTCTGTATGTTTTTATTAGTTTGTTTGTTGTTTCCTCTCGTGTTTGTGTGTGTGTGTGTGTGTGTGTGTGTGTGTTGGCGATGAGCTTGAGGAAGTGTGTGACTGAATATGTAAATAAGTCATTATGTGATTAATGCTCTCTGGTTTAGGAGATGCTCTAATGATAATTAGGCGGGAGGCGATAGCATCACGGCCCCTTTGTTTTTCCGGCCTGACGGCGAAGAGCGAGAACGAGACGAGAAATACGTTCAGCCATTAGAGCGCAATTATCCCGCTAATTAGAGCATCTAATACACGCATAGAAAGAAAACACGCTAATAATGAAGAACGGATGGAAAGAATCAGCTGATAAATGGATGACAAACAGATGGACTGATATTTCTTTGATTTCTGACCACAGAGTGCATTTTAATTACAAAAATATTAATATTTCATTCACAGTTCATACATACAGAATAATTGATACATTTACGGTTGTAATAGATGTTAGATTTTCTTTCATCTGTTGGTTGTTTTTCAGTAATAATTACCAATATCTATAGATCAGCGATCAATCAGATCTTAATTTGAACCAGAACTATTAAAATCTTTTTTGTTAATTGAAATAAAGCTGAACTTAAAAATAATTGGCTGAAATAAGACGCAGAACTAAAATCACAAATAAAAAAGTTAATGAAAACTTATTTTAAAAATAGATTAAACCTAAACAGCAATATTTAAAATAAATAAATAAATTGCTAAAAATAAAACATAAATTACAATGAAAACTGAAAATATAAAAAAATAATAATTGCAATAAAAACTGTTAGTATATAGATTATACTATACTATAAATTATGCTAAAATAACACAAATCAAAAATTACATTTAAATTACAGTGAAAACTGAAAATATAAAAAACACTAATAATTGTAATAAAATAATTTATAAAAAAGTATGTAAATAATACTGAAATAACAGACAAAAATTAAAAATAATTTAATAAATAAAATTAAAATTACAGTGAAAACTGAAAAAAAAATGTATATATATATATATATATATATATATATATATATATATATATATATATATATATATATATATATATATATATATATATATATACTAATAATTGTAATAAAAACTGTGTACATATATAAAATATACTAAAATAACACAGACCAAAAATTTTATTATTAATGAAAACTGAAAATATAAAAAAACAAAAGCTAATTTGGAAAAACTGTAGTAGTATGTAAATAATACAAAACAACACTGTGACCTATATAATATAAAATAATAACAGTTTCTAATTGAGCCTAAATGTAAATATTTCCACTAAATAATAAGTAAAATGTGTCTTATTAATTAAAAAAAATTAAAAAAAAAATATATATATAAAGAAAATATTGAAAGTGAATTTTTTTAATCACAAAAATATGAATATTTCATACATTAGAATAATTGATACATTTACAGTTGTAACAGACATTAGATGTTAATTTAAACCAGAACTAATAAAATCATTTTTGATAATCGAAAAAAAAAAAAAAAAAGCTGAACTAAAAAAAATAAATAAATCATTGGCTGAAATAAGATGAACCACTGAAATTACAGTAAAAATGCATAAAACCTTGACTATTAAAATGGACAAAATATTTAAAAATAAATAAATAAAACTAAAAATTACTAAAAAATAACATAAAATAAATTATTAAATATAAAAAACTAAATAAGCAAAATATATGTTATTAATTCAGAATATTTGAGAATGAAGATATATTTAGTAACATATTGAAATATATTGAAATAAACAGTGTACTAATGGCAGCGGATGGAAAGAATCAGCAGATAAACGGATGACAGTCAGATAAACGGAGACAGCGATGTTCTGGGTGGGACTGATTGACTTCATTAATGGGTTCGACGATTAGAGGCGGTGGTTTGGGTGTGTGTGCGTCTCTGGAGGTGTGCTCTGGTTATGGAGGGTTAACCTGCTTAATTAGTCTGGGATGATCTGCAGCAGAGGCTGTCACGTATCTGGGACACTTGAAGTCTGACTGCAAACGTTCTTGATTCAAATGCTGATGCGTTTGTACAGTATCTGCTGTTTGATCCGGTTGTTTGGAGACACTTATAATCTCATGTTTTCATAAACTTGTGGGTTTTAATCAAATCTCTGTGTGTTTGACAGGTGAAGTGCTGTAAGTACTGGCCTGATGATACTGAGATCTACAGGGACATGAAGGTGACGCTCATCGAGACTCAGCTGCTGTCCGAATACGTCATTCGAACCTTCGCTGTGGAAAAGGTTCAGCATCAAACTGCACATTTATTACACAATCAAACTTACTATCAAACTATAATGCTGATTCCAGTTCACAATCTACAGTCTCACACAAAACACATTTATTATAACACTGATTATTGTGTCCATAGTTACTGTCTCTATAGCTGTTATTGAGTTATAAAGTTGTTACAGTGTTAAACAAAAAATATATATAAATAAATAGTGTTTAGTTTTTATTTTTTTAATTTTGTGTGTGTATAATAAATATTTTATGTATAAATATTTATTAATATTATAATAAATATTTATATTTCATAATATATATATATATATATATATATATATATATATAATAAACAGTTTAATTATATAAAATAATAAATAATTAAAAATATTATTAAAATGTATTCTAAGTTATAGTCACAATTTAAATATATATATATAAAATATGGTTAAACTGTATAATAAAAATTACTTTTTTGTTATTGCTTTTATTTTTTTTATTTTTAATATATGTATATAAATTATTATTAAATAATTATAAATTAATTAGATTTAAAATTACAATTACATTTTAAATATATTTAAGAATTTATATAAGTTGTGTATTTGTTTTAGATTTTTTTTTATTATATGTGTGTGTGTGTGTGTTGTAATAAAATGATATATAATTGAAAATAATATTAAATTAATTCTAAATCATAGCCACATATTTAATATATATAATATATGGTTAAACTGCATAATTAAAATTACTTTATTTAGATTTTTTATTGTGTGTGTGTGTGTGTGTGTGTGTTATAATAAAATAATAAATAATCGAAAATAATATAAAATTAATTCTAAATCATAGTCATATATTTAATATATATAATATATGGTTAAACTGCATAATTAAAATTACTTTATTTCTTTAGATTTTTTTTATTGTGTGTGTGTTATAATAAAATAATAAATAACTGAATATAATATAAAATTAATTCTAAATCATAGCCACATATTTAATATATATAATATATGGTTAAACTGTATAATTAAAATTACTTTATTTCTTTAGATATTTTATAGTGTGTTTTGTAATAAATTAATAAATAATTGAAAAAATTATTAAAAGTTATTCTAAGCTATAGCTACTATATTAAGCATAATTACAATTACTTTTGTTATTTTTTATTTTATATCAGTATTTTTTTATTTGCAGTTTGGTCACTCAAGTCTGATGGAACATTTAAATGTGCTGGAGAATGAAGAGCTGTGAATATATGAATCTCCAGCAGTGTGAACGTGATTCGCCAAGTACAACATGTTCCTGGATCAACATTCCAATCAACCAATCAGAATTGAGGAATAACTTTTCAGGAAATGTCAGTTTTAGGTTTACGATCAGGGTTAGGTTCTTCTACTCCCTTAAGTTAATCAGCTGTCATTTCCCTCTGATTTTAGGAATAAATTATGGGTAGGGTTAGGTTTAGGAGTAAGGATTGGGTTAAGTCTATAATTTTGGACTGTAATGTTGATCCAGGATCAACAAAAGATGCTGATCCATGTCTTACTTGGCAAAATCACGGCGACCGTGTGTTCAGAGGGTTAGAATCTGTTCTCGGAGCGATGTTTGTTTGGTGTGGGTCTCAATATCTGCTTGTTTGTGTGTCTGTTGACTCCAGCGAGGAGCTCATGAGATCAGGGAGATCCGGCAGTTTCATTTCACCGGCTGGCCGGATCACGGCGTCCCGTATCACGCCACGGGGCTGCTGGGCTTCGTCCGTAGGGTCAAAGCCAAGAGTCCGGCCAACGCGGGGCCCATGGTCATCCACTGCAGGTGAATATCCCTTTCATCTTCACTAAAACGTTATGCGTTTCATTAAACACATTTAAATATCTGTTGTTCCGGTCCTCAGTGCTGGAGCGGGACGCACCGGCTGCTTCATCGTCATCGACATCATGCTGGACATGGCGGAGCGTGAAGGAGTGGTGGACATTTACAACTGCGTGAGGGAACTGCGCTCCCGCAGGGTCAACATGGTGCAGACGGAGGTAACCAATCGCAAAACGTCCTCACATCAGCTGCAGCCAATCAAACGCCACCTCTCACTACAGCCCCGCCCACTCACACATATTTTAGAACATTTTTCTTGATATAAAGTTGCAAGCACTCAAATGTAAGAATGATTGTATCGCCTGAGACTTCATCTGACCGTCAGCTTCGGTCAAGGACTGTGACGACACATCCAGAGCAAAGACTTTCTGAAGAGCGACGACCCAAGGCATATTTAAAATGTCACTTCATGAATGATTTACGTCAAGCTGTCAGACCGCCGTCTGCGATCGAGAGATGATGGAGAGATGACCGGTCCGCATGTGGACACACAGGACAGAGACATTTACTGAAAACACACAATCAATCACATCCTCCTATATCTGTTCTGAACGTAAAAGTGTGAATATTTGATACATTTGATACATTTACAGTTTTAGTAGACATTAGATTTTCTAAATGGACTATTAAATAGTTAATTACAACAAATTACAAAAAAAAATTTAAATGAAAACTAAAAATGTAAAATAATACAGTACCAAAAACTAAAAAAACTAAGAGTCGGATCAGCTGATTAACAAGCCTGTCAGTCAATCTGCACTTCAGATGATATCAGTGAGCTGTGATTGATATTGTTGTATTGATCTGTCATTGATATGTTGATATTTCAGGAGCAGTATGTGTTTATCCATGATGCCATATTGGAGGCGTGTCTTTGTGGTGACACCACGATTCCAGCCAATCAGCTTCGCTCTGTGTATTACGACATGAACCGATTGGACCCGCAGACCAACTCCAGCCAGATCAAAGAGGAGTTCAGAGTGAGTCTGACTCAATATTTATAAAAAAAAAAATATATATATATTTTAAAAATTACAATTATTTTATCTTATTTAAATAATTATTCAAATTAATACTGTAATACTACTAAAAATTAAATTATTAAAACAATATTAAAATAAACCAATAGAATGTGTGCATGAGTTTCAGTTGTGTTTTCATTTGGCAGACGTTAAACATGGTGACGCCCACGCTACGGGTGGAGGACTGTAGCATTGCGCTGCTGCCGCGGAACCATGAGAAGAACCGCTGTATGGATGTGCTGCCGCCCGACCGCTGCCTGCCCTTCCTCATCACCATCGACGGAGAAAGCAGCAACTACATCAATGCTGCGCTCATGGACGTACGACAGCATGCATACACCACAGCTCTTAACCTACTGATTATTACCTGCAGCTCTTCACCTAGTGACTGTTACCTGTTTCTCTTAACCTAGTAACCATTACCTGCAGCACTTGACCTAGTGATCATTACCTGCTGCTCTTCACCTAGTGACCATTACCTGCTGCTCTTAGCCTAGTGATCATTACCTGCATATTTTAACCTAGTGACTCTTACCTGCAGCGCTTAACCTATCGACCATTACTTGCAGCAATTAACCTAATGACCATTACCTACAGCTCTTAACCTAGTGATCATTACCTGCGCCTCTTAACCTATCGACCATTACTTGCAGCGCTTAACCTAGTGATCATTACCTGCTGCTCTTAGCCTAGTGATCATTACCTGCATATTTTAACCTAGTGACTCTTACTTGCAGCGCTTAACCTAATGACCATTACCTGCAGCTCTTAACCTATCGACCATTACCTGCGCCTCTTAACCTAGTGATCATTACCTACAGCTCTTAACCTATCGACCAATTACTTGCAGCGCTTAACCTAGTGACTGTTACCTGCAGCACTTAACCTAGTGATCATTACCTGCGGCTCTTTATCTAGTGACTGTTACCTGTTTCTTTTAACCTAGTAACCATTACCTTCAGCACTTAACCTAGTGACCATTACCTACAGCTCTTAACCTTTCAACGATTACTTGCAGTGCTTAACCTAGTGACTGTTACCTGCACCTCTTAGCCTAGTGATCATTATCTGCGGCTCTTTACCTAGTGACTGTTACCTGTTTCTTTTAACCTAGTAACCATTACCTTGAGCACTTAACCTAGTGATCATTACCTGTGGCTGTTAACCTACTGATCATTATCTGCAGTGGTTAACCTAGTCATCATTACCTGCAGCTCTTAACCTACTGATCATTACCTGCAGTGGTTAACCTAGTGATCATTACCAATAGTGCTTAACCTAGTGACCATTACCTACAGCTCTTAACCTTTCAACGATTACTTGCAGTGCTTAACCTAGTGACTGTTACCTGCACCTCTTAGCCTAGTGATCATTACCTGCGGCTCTTTACCTAGTAACTGTTACCTGTTTCTTTTAACCTAGTAACCATTACCTTGAGCACTTAACCTAGTGATCATTACCTGTGGCTGTTAACCTACTGATCATTATCTGTAGTGGTTAACCTAGTGATCATTACCTGCAGCTCTTAACCTACTGATCATTACCTGCAGTGGTTAACCTAGTGATCATTACCTGCTGCTCTTCACCTAGTGACTGTTACCTGTTTCTCTTAACCTAGTAACCATTACCTGCAGCACTTGACCTAGTGATCATTACCTGCTGCTCTTCACCTAGTGACTGTTACCTGTTTCTCTTAACCTAGTAACCATTACCTGCAGCACTTGACCTAGTGATCATTACCTGCTGCTCTTCACCTAGTGACCATTACCTGCTGCTCTTAGCCTAGTGATCATTACCTGCATATTTTAACCTAGTGACTCTTACCTGCAGCGCTTAACCTATCGACCATTACTTGCAGCAATTAACCTAATGACCATTACCTACAGCTCTTAACCTAGTGATCATTACCTGCGCCTCTTAACCTATCGACCATTACTTGCAGCGCTTAACCTAGTGATCATTACCTGCTGCTCTTAGCCTAGTGATCATTACCTGCATATTTTAACCTAGTGACTCTTACTTGCAGCGCTTAACTTAATGACCATTACCTGCAGCTCTTAACCTATCGACCATTACCTGCGCCTCTTAACCTAGTGATCATTACCTACAGCTCTTAACCTATCGACCATTACTTGCAGCGCTTAACCTAGTGACTGTTACCTGCAGCACTTAACCTAGTGATCATTACCTGCGGCTCTTTATCTAGTGACTGTTACCTGTTTCTTTTAACCTAGTAACCATTACCTTCAGCACTTAACCTAGTGACCATTACCTACAGCTCTTAACCTTTCAACGATTACTTGCAGTGCTTAACCTAGTGACTGTTACCTGCACCTCTTAGCCTAGTGATCATTATCTGCGGCTCTTTACCTAGTGACTGTTACCTGTTTCTTTTAACCTAGTAACCATTACCTTGAGCACTTAACCTAGTGATCATTACCTGTGGCTGTTAACCTACTGATCATTATCTGCAGTGGTTAACCTAGTCATCATTACCTGCAGCTCTTAACCTACTGATCATTACCTGCAGTGGTTAACCTAGTGATCATTACCAATAGTGCTTAACCTAGTGACCATTACCTACAGCTCTTAACCTTTCAACGATTACTTGCAGTGCTTAACCTAGTGACTGTTACCTGCACCTCTTAGCCTAGTGATCATTACCTGCGGCTCTTTACCTAGTAACTGTTACCTGTTTCTTTTAACCTAGTAACCATTACCTTGAGCACTTAACCTAGTGATCATTACCTGTGGCTGTTAACCTACTGATCATTATCTGTAGTGGTTAACCTAGTGATCATTACCTGCAGCTCTTAACCTACTGATCATTACCTGCAGTGGTTAACCTAGTGATCATTACCTGCAGCTCTTAACCTACTGATCATTACCTGCAGAGGTTAACCTAGTGATCATTACCTGCAGCTCTTAACCTACTGATCATTACCTGCAGTGGTTAACCTACTGATCATTACCTACAGCGCTTAACCTAGTGACCGTTACCTGAAGCTCTTTATCTAGTGATCATTACCTGCAGCGCTTAAACTAGTTATCATTACCTGTGGCTCTTAACCTAGTGATTATTACCTGCGGCTCTTAACCTACTGATCATTACCTGCAGTGCTTAACCTAGTGACCGTTACCTGAAGGTCTTTATCTAGTGATCATTACCTGTGGCTCTTAACCTAGTGATTATTACCTGCAGCGTTTAACCTAGTCATCATTACCTGCAGCGCTTAACCTAATTATCATTACCTGTGGCTCTTAACCTGGTGATCATTACCTGTAACTTACCCTAGCAACTGTTACCTGCCACTTTTAACCTAGGGGCCGTTAAATTAATAACTTATTTTAATTTTCCACATTTATGGTTTAATTATCAATTGCATCCGTCTCTATAATAGACGGTTTTTGTGCGTCTGAAGTGGCGGTGTCTCTGATAGATGTGAATCACTGCACACACAATTATGTGCTTGTTGAAAATGATTCAGAAACAGATGGAATTGATTCATTTCATTGTCAGGAAAATGGCTAAAAGTGATCCATAACAGCGAATGAACTAAAAAAATGCAGCAAGACGATTGACTGGGACGGGTTTGTTTGTAAAAGACGCGACAGCGCATTTGTTTTCATTACAGTAAATGGAAGCGCCGGCGGCGGTAATAAAACACGCAGCTCAACGCTAAACTTCTCCACACAATTAGTCAAGCAGACAGTCAGACGGGAAATAAGATGTTTTTCTCTCTTCATCTTCATCTTCACAGAGCTACAAGCAGCCGTCTGCGTTCATCGTTACCCAGCATCCTCTGCCCAACACCGTCAAAGACTTCTGGCGGCTGGTCCTGGACTATCACTGCACGTCTATAGTGATGCTGAACGACGTAGATCCTGCGCAGGTGAGACACACACACACACACACACACACACACCTGAACACAACCGTCAGGATCAGAGAGACAGACTCGTGCAGCAGATGCACGTCACTGCAGTCGATAAAACAAACAATGTGTAAATTGCTCTTTGGCTGTTAGGGAACATTATCCAGTAAATCTGTGATGAAAAGTCATTGCAGATGAAAGATTATGAGAACAGTTAATTCAGTTAGTCGTTTTTCTGACAAATAATTCACAATAAGACCAGGATACTGAACTAATTTGCTTTTCAAGTTGGCTTTTTGACGCTTTATACCAATCAAAGCCTGTTAATTGTTAGCTGTCCTGTGCTGGTCAAGGCTGGTTTATACTGGTTAGTTATGCTGTCTAGGCTGGTTTATACTGGTTAGTTTCTGATCTAGGTTGGTTTATACTGGTTAGTTGCGCTGCCTAGACTGGTTTATACTGGTTAGTTGCTGGTCTAGGCTGGTTTATACTGGTTTGTTATGCTGACTAGGCTGGTTTATACTGGTTAGTTTCTGATCTAGGTTGGTTTATACTGGTCAGTTGCGCTGCCTAGACTGGTTTATACTGGTTAGTTGCTGGTCTAGGCTGGTTTAAACTGATTAATTGTGCTGTCTAGGTTGGTTTATACTGGTCAGTTGCTGGTCTATGGCGGTTAGTTGCTGGTCGAGGCTGGTTTATACCAGGTAGTTGCTTGTCCAGACTGATTTTAACTGGTTAGTTTCTGCTCTAGGTTGGTTTATACGGGTTAGTTGTTGGTCTAGGCTAGTTTATAATAAACTAGCATGGTTAATATTGGTTAGTTTCTGGTCAAGGCTGGTTTATACTGGTTAGTTGCTGGTCTAGATTGGTTTTAACTGATTAGTTTCTGCTCTAAACTGGTTTATACCAGTTGTTGTTTTAGGCTGGTTTATAACAGTTTCTAGTTTAGGTGGTTTATACTGGTTAATTGCTGGTCTAGGCTGGTTTATAATGGTTAATTACTGGTATAGGCTGGTTTGTAATGGTTAATTGCTGGTCTATACCATTTAGTTACTGGTCTAGGCTGGTTTTTACCAGTTAGTTGCTTGTCTAGGCTGGTTAAAATTGGGTAATTTCTGGTCAAGGCTTGTTTATACCAGTTAGCTGTTGGTCAAGGCTGGTATATACTGGTTAGTTGCTGGTCAAGCTGGTGAAGTGGCATAGCTATGCTGTTCTAGAAGAAAATGTAACTGGTGAAACTGATCAACCATGAAACCTGGTCACTGAATTGACATTGTATGTGATGTTGACGTGTGTCATGTGTGTTTTGTGTTCAGTTGTGTCCGCAGTACTGGCCAGAGAACGGCGTCCACCGGCACGGGCCCATCCAGGTAGAGTTTGTGTCGGCGGATCTGGAGGAGGACATCATCAGCAGGATCTTCCGCATCTATAATGCAGCGCGGGTGAGGAAACGCTCGCTAACACTCTTCATCAGCGCTTACATGAGATTCAGCTGTTTCAGTGTGATGAACGTGTGATTTGCGCGCAGCCGCAGGACGGGTACCGGATGGTGCAGCAGTTCCAGTTTCTGGGTTGGCCGATGTATCGCGACACGCCCGTCTCCAAACGCTCCTTCCTCAAACTCATCCGACAGGTGGACAAATGGCAGGAGGAGTACGACGGAGGAGAAGGACGCACTGTCGTACACTGCCTGTGAGTCCGATTCAGTTTTATTATAGTTTTTATTCACATTTAGAATATTTATAATATTTTTTATATTTATATTATATAATATTTGATATTTTTTTTTAATATTATAGTTTCTTGTAATTTATTTGTCATATTTAGAATTGTGTTTGTATTAATATTTTAGCATTCTTTCTAAAATTTTTAATTATGCTTTTTATTAATATTTAGAATTTGTATAATATAGAATTATATTTCTATTGATAGTTAAAATTTGTTTGTAATATTTTGAATTAAATTTGTATTAATATTTAATATTTATTTTTTAATTTAAATATATTTATAATATTTTTATGAATATTTTGCATTTGTTTTATTAGATCTTTTTGTTTTGTGTATTTTTTTTTTGATAATTTTCTTGTTTTTCTGTTTAATTTGCTCTCAGTGACTAAATTTACAAAGAATGTGTTAAGGATTTTAAAAACACAAGAAATGCATTCCTTAAAGTGTCATGGTTTTAGATGGCTGTCTCATGTGAGATGCGAGTGCAGCGGTCAGAGATGTTTATCTAGGTCACTAACATAGAAAAAAAACTGTAAAAGCGACATAATGAAATGCAGAAGTGCGTTTGTCGTTGAGAACAGCAGCGGCGAGTCTGGGTGGTCAAACGGCTGAGAAACGGACGAGTCCGTGACGAGTCACGTGATTCTCATTAGACTCTCAGAGAGATTCTGATCTCGCTCTCAATCTTCAGCGCCGGCCCGCCCAGTCATGTTTATCCTGAAATAAACATTCATACACACTCTTTAGGAGTTCATGAGCGAGACGGGAAACTGCCAGAGACGCAGTGATTGTGCTGAATAATGAGCTGCAGTTCAAGAGTGGGAGCACAGCGCCACCTACTGCTCCCAGATCAGATTCAACACTAACGAACCGACTGCTTATTAACATACTGGGCAAAATATAGTCAATACATGCATGACTGATTAAATGCACTTAACAAGAGTAAATATATTTGAGATTGTAACTTTAATTCAGATTTGCAATTTTTGTGAATTTTGTTGACCTGCTTTACAGCTGAAATTGAATAACTGAATGCAATGTTATTTTCCTGTATTCATTTTGAAATAGTTTTTACTTTTTTTTTTTAATTTTAATTTTAATTTTGGTTAAAGTTTTAGTACATTTGTTGTGTGTTTTTGTCATTTTTATTTTTTAGGCAATTTCATCAGCATCAAATGAAAGCAGTGAGACTTAAATGTTTTATTTTCATGCACTGAAGTTGCTGATAATCAAATGTGATGTCCTATACGTGTGTGTTTCAGTAACGGCGGTGGGCGCAGCGGCACGTTCTGTGCCATCAGTATCGTGTGCGAGATGTTGCGTCACCAGCACTCGGTGGACGTCTTTCACGCCGTCAAAACACTGAGAAACAACAAACCCAACATGGTGGATCTGCTGGTGAGCGTCAGAACTATCCACATCCACACCTGACAGTCGTTTAACCACATTTAATGAGGATTTTACTAGTGCAAAGCAACTGGAAATGAGTCTAAAGTTGATACTTGAATCAAAAATAATATAATAATAATAATGCACGTATATGTTCAATCATGCAATGCTAGTGAAGTTGTCATGGCAAGAGTCCTGTGCAAAATATCTAATAAAATGTTTAGATTTTTTTTTTTTTTGGCTATTGAAAACCAGCATTCAGACATTTGTAGTTGCAATTTTTTATTTATTTATTTTTTTGTATTAAGTTTTAATGGTTTAATAAGGTTTAATAATCAAAAATCATATCTAATCAGTTTCACAATTTAATAATTTATTAAATCCTGAAAATAATCATCTATCTTCACCGTAAACTTTGTTATTCAAAGAAATTCTTTAAAAGAAATAAGAGAGACTTAAAAAATAATTTAGTCAATAAAAAAAAAAAATATATATATATATATATAGATAGATAGATAGATAGATATATAGATAGATATAAATAAAATAAAAATGCAGTATTTTGTTCTAAAGAAATTGTTATGCAAAAAAGTATTTCTATTTTATTTTTAATTATCAATTGTGTATTTTATTTTTTTATTTTTTTATTTTATGTATTTATTTATTTGTGACCCTGGATCACAAAACCAGTCTTAAGTATCACAGGTATATTTGTAGCAATAGCCAAAAATACATTGTATGGGTCAAAATAATCGATTTTTCTTTTATGGCAAAAATCATTAGGATATTAGGTAAAGATCATGTTCCATGAAGATATTTTGTAAAATTTCCTACCGTAAATATATCAAAACTTAATTTTTGATTAGTAATATGCATTGCTAAGAACTTCATTTGGACAACTTTAAAGGCAATTTAATATTTTATTTAATATTTATATATATATTTAAATATTAAATATAAATATACAATTTTTTTTTTGCACCCTGAAATTCCAGATTTTCAAATAGTTGTATCTCGGCCAAATATTGTCCTATTCTAACAAACCATACATCAGTTATTCAGCTTTCAGATGATGTATAAATCTCAGTTTCAAAAAATTGATCCTTATGACTGGTTTTGTGGTCACATTTATTTGTTTAAGAAAACGTATGACCTTCATAATGCATCCGGTCATTTTTTTGAGCCAGAAGAGATGTATAAAAGTTACTAAACAATGCATAGTTTAGAAGGGAACAAACTTTGCAAATTCTTTAAGAATTAAAAAAACTTTTTTTTAAATGTAGGTTTCATAAATGTAAACTGTTTTTGAGCAATTATGAGTTATTAAACTGAATTAATTCCAATGAGGTTGATACTGGTAATTCTCAGATGATAAGTTCTTATAAATTTTATACAATCATATATTCAGATAAAATGTCACATTATTATTGAGAATGTGTATATACACTACCGTACAAAAGTTTGGGGTCAGTACATTTTTATTGTTTCTTTTTTTTTTTTTTTTTTTAAGAAATTAATACTTTTATTCACCAAGGATGTATTAAGTTAATAATTAAAAGTTTATTAAAAGTTAATAATAAATAATTTACATTGTTATAAAATATTTATATTTTGAATAAACACTGTACTTTTTAAACTTGTTATTCATGAAAGAATCCTGAAAAAAATAATTACAGGTTCCAAAAAATATTTGGCAGCACAACTGTTGATATTATCCAACATTGATCATTCTAATAATAAATCCGCATATTAGAATGATTTCTGAGGGATCATGTGACACTTAAGACTGGAGTAACAGCTGATAAAAATTCAGCTTTTCATCACAGGAATAAATTCTATTTTAAAGTATGTTAAAATAAAAAACATTATTTTATATTGTAAAAACATTTTGCAATATTACTGTTTTTTTTTCTATATTTTTAATCAAATAAATGCAGCCTTGATGGGCATAAGAGACTACTTTAAAGACTATTACAAGTCTTTGTTGGGTAAATGCAGTAATAATGTAGTAACATTCAAAACTTTATTTTTTTTTTTCAACTTCACTCATTAATGAGAAGTTGCTGATCAGATATGGTATTAGTTATTTTATGAAATAATGATTCTTCTGGTCCGGAATGTGAAATAGTAGAGATTTTGAATGCGTTATAAGGGTTAAATGGTCACAGACTGTGTTACACTGACCTCTGCTGGTGTGTGTGTGTGTGTTTCTCCTGCAGGATCAGTACAAGTTCTGCTATGAAGTGGCACTGGAATACTTGAATTCTGGGTAATGTGAGCGGAAGCTGCTCTAATGTCCCGTTCTTCTCCATCTTCACCTTCCCCGGACACCGAAAAACACGACGGCCGAAACTGGACCGGAAACGCGCGAGACGAGCCGAACCGTTGTTTCCCCGCACTCGCCTCACGTCGCCACCAGGAAGAGACGCTTTATCTTCATCCGCTCGTGTCTTCTGTTCCTCTAACACGTTTCTTGCCTTCGTCTCGTCGTCGGACGCGTGTCTTCATGTTTGTGTGGAATGCGACGTCACGTGGATGTTGATTTTTATTTTTTTTTCATTGTTTTTCTGAACTGGAGGCGGTCGATCATTGATGCGCTCATATTAACGCGCCGCTGCCGTTTCTGTGGTTGTGTTTGTGTCCAACGATGGAAAAACTGCTGAAATTGTCACGCGCTGAAACGTCCCGTCCGAAGATCCAAAGCTTGTGTTCGTGCTCATTTTTTTTGTTTATACTGTAAATAGATGAAGTTCACCAGATAATTTATTCATTGACAGATTTTTGTGAAGCACACTGAGTGACAATCATGTTTTAATTTGGTCATTATTATCATACGGACTCCACATATAATAGTGACCAGATTGTATTGTTAACTTTTTATTTATCTGGTATGAAAAAACAAACAAACAAACCTATAAATACATATCTATATCTGCCAAACCCGTAGTCTGTGTGGTTTTTTTTTGTGCAAAGAGAAGCCAAATGACAATGGACATGTTGCTGTAGTATGTACTGTAGTATATACTGTATGCTTTTAATATCCTTTGACCTATTTTAGTATCACAACAGTGTTATTTTAATATTATTGTAGTTTTTATTAATATTAGGAGTTTTTTGTTAATATATTTTCCATTTTGATTTGACTTTTAGGTAAAGCAGGATTTGTACAAAGTGCTTCAAGAACCTGAATTTGACTTTTTGAAATTTAAGGCCTGGAAAACCCTTGACATGGCTATGTAAGAAGCACGCAAAATCCAGCCATTCATAAAAACATCATACTTTTGTGTTTGTTTCAGTTAATGCTATAAAACTAGCGAGGTAAGCCAGTAGTAGTACTGACATGACTGAAGATGCGAAAAGAGGAACATATGAACCGAATCAATTGAGTGAGTCACTTCAAATCGATCATTTATTTCAAGCGATTCACTAGCAAAAGAAAAAAAAAACAGATCAAATTAAAAAAGCGAATTTCGACATGCTATTTTAAAAAGCACGTATGGTGATGGGTGAAACGGAGCTTTTCGAATTTCGAAACTCCGAATCAGTTGAACTATTGCGTCGTGAAATGATTCATTATTTCAAAGCGCACCAATTGGATCGTGAATCTCGAATTATTTAAGTCAGATCGGGACTTCAGATCGCGTATCGTGAATCATTTGATTTGGATCGGGACTTTAGAGCGGGTTCGTGAATCATTTCGTGAATTGAATGATTCAATGATTGAATGCTCCCAATCCTGACCTAAAACGGTGATTCGCGAATCATTATTCAGATAGGGACTTCGAAACGGGTTCGCGAATCTTTTTTCTGACTTCTTTTTTTTTATTAAACAGTAGAAAACATCAAATCATTAAGGCAGTACAGTTCTAAAAACAAAACAGAGAAAAAAGATTGAAAGTATAAACAAATACAAACTACTATAGTAAAAGTGTCGTAACCATGTTTTGTTTTTTTTGTTTTTTTAAACCACAGTTTTACTATAAATACCATGGTTAGTGTAGGAAGACCATGGTTGATTTGCAGTTATCAGGGTTTAACTACCTACCATGTGTTTTTTTTTTTTTTTTTTTTTTTTTGGAGTAAGCGATGTCTTGCTAGGTTAACAAAAACAGAACTTTGGATAGTTTCCATGTTGGCCTACTTGTCCAGATCAACTTTGAATAAAGAAAAGAGAGGTTTAGAGACAGATGTTAAATTTAGCTAGCAGGCAATACAAATTAGTAAAGTTACATGTTCCTATATTCTCTGAGTCGTTAAACAATACAAAGAAAACATCTTTAAAACAGAAAGAAAAATCACTTATAAAATGAGATCAGATGAACTTGAATTAATCTGATCAAAATGTCTCTGTGTTTCATTGGCAAACAAGTGAATGAATCTTCCTTAGAAGAGACAAAAACAGCAACTCACTTCAGTGTCTGACATGTATTATAATTATGTGTGTAAACTTTTGTGAAATGTGGAGTGACTCATAAATCTGTTGTTTGATCTCTTCATATTTAAGAAGAGAATTATAGTTTCCAAAGTCGGACATCACTTGTTATGATTTCCAAGGGTGCAGAATTTAGTAGAGATGCTGTGACATGTCCTTACCAATATTCACAAACTACACAAACCTATAGCTTTGTTTTTCATGTGTACAATTAAATATTTATGTTAAATTGGTATTACAGCTGTTGCTGGCAGAATAACGGTCCGTTTTAAATTTTATAAAAGTTGACATCATTTCATACTTTGCATTTGCTTCACTTTATTTTTCCCATTTCGTTTTTATATTAGTGTAATTCTGTTTATTTATTTATCTTTTTGAGAATTTGAAAGACATTGTTTGATAAGTGCGATCGCTGTTTGAAGTCCTTAAAAATCAAAAAAGTAGTGCTAGAAAAGTTCCGGAATTTCATTTGACTGTGTCTGTACGAACATTGGTAAAGTTTATATATTTTTTTGTCTTTGTTTCATCAGTTTTCAAAGTTTGTAGTTTTGGTCCCTTTTAGTCGGTCTTGTTTATATATTTTAGTACATTGCATTTTTTATTAGCTCTTTATAGATGTACTTCAGTTAACATTTATTTTAAGTAATTTTTTTTTTTTTTTAAATCCGTGAGCCACTTACATTTGTGTCTGTTCCTCATAACAAAGGAGACTCAGTAATATACTTACGATGCTTCTGTGGTGTATTTATGATACTTTTATGCCTCGTTGCTGTCATTTTAGAGCTAAAGCTGGGCTTTATGAAGATACTTCACATGTTATAAACTATCCCCTTTAAAATCTAATGATGAAGCTGCAATCCGATATCTAAGGTTATCACGCTCCTTATGTTTTTATTCACTTCAACTAAACCAGGAAATGACACAAATAATGAATTATAAATAATTGTGAAACTAAAATTTAAAATACAATATGAAATATTATTGGGCCTGCTTATATTAGACTGAAAAAAAAAAAAGCTGATTTTTTTTTATAGCTAAACTTGTGTGTAGCTTTGTCTGCATGTCCAGAAGAGGGCACCAGACACTGAGTTTTAGGCTTTTTCATACAAAGTCTAAATGGCGTCAAGAGTTTAAAAATATGGCGCCAATAACCTCCTGGTTAGCGCGCCGATATATAGCATCATTGCAATGCAGACGTCCCGAGTTCGAATCCCGGCTTGTGGGCCTTTCCCAATCCTGCTTCCTGTCCAACTACACTGTCCTATCTAAATAAATGCATAAAAAAAATAAAAATAAATTTTTAAATAAAAAAAAAAAGCACTTAAAAATACAGTATTATGTTGGATCAGTATGACGTTAATAAAGAGATAAACTCTTGAGAAGTTATGGTTGAAGTTATACATCAACCATTTTACAAAACACTAACAGAATGGAAATTAAATGCAGGAAGTAATTACTATTTGAAACAATATTCTAAAAGCCATGTTTTGTTTGAAATGTTTTCATTAGAGAAAGAAACATTTCAGAAACACTTGAATTATTCCTAGTAAATTGTCAGTGTTACATGTTGGACATCAGTGCAGCAAACATGAACATCTATTCAAGGTGAAAAATGTAAAAGATTTTGTAACCAGAAAAGAAACTAATATGATTTCCATCTTAAAAATATGACATTTAAAACTGCTAAATTTAATTTAAAATTGCTAATTGCTGTTAAATGTTTCAATCAATAAGGTCGTCCTGCACTTCCAGCAGACTTCCAGAAGATGACAGCAAAACCCACAGTAACAATGTGAAAAAAATGCACATCCTGAAGATTCAGCCTCAGAAAGAAAATGTCCTTCTTTAGCACAAACTCAGCCATTTCTATCCTCAACCAAATGTTTTGCACATAATAAAATCACATTCACTCATCATTGGTCTAATGAAAGCAGTTTTATTTCATATGAAGCAGGTCAAACATTGACATTAATAACAGTCAGTTTATACTGGTTTATCAGCCCTTTTTTTAGACATTCAGTTACAGAAAGGGGGATACTTCAGGTGGAAGCGTGCAATTGCTGACGTTCACAAAGGCATGCAATTTTTCACCGTCAAATTCAATCGCGGCCCACCAATGCCACCTCTTGGCACCAGCCCTGGTTCATAGCAAAAAGCAGATGCATTGCTAGATCTCACTGTGTGATGGCTTTATGATTCACAGTGTTTGGTCTGATCTTCTTTAGTTTCTCCTTCACGCTCTCGTACTCTTTCTCCCACTCTTCTTTGGACAGAGATGAAGGACTGATCTCCAGGAAATTGTAGGCCTGACTCGCCTGAACACTGAAGATGTTGTTGGCCTTCATGCAGCTGATGCCAAACTGTGTCCATCCCTGTTCAAATCAAATTTAACATTAGTGGTCAAACGCTTCAGGAACAAGACGCAAAAGTTTCACAACGGAAGAAGAGGGGTCAAACATCATCATCATTGTCGTTTACCACTTTAGCTGCATCAATGGACTCCAGGAACTGTTCCTTCAGATCAGTGAGCTCCTCGATCCAGTCCTCTCCGGCGAAGGTCTTTTGCTTCAGCGTATCCAGTAGGGAACCCACTTTTTCCCAGAATTTCTGGAGCTGAACCAGAATTTGCTGGATTCGGGACAGGCACATCTGGACCTCATCAAGGTGAGAAACACAGGGAATCTGACCTGTGACACCAGATAGAGAAGTAAATGAGCAAACCCAGAATCCATGTTATATTTTAAAGGAGAAGTCCACTTCCAGAACAAAGATTTACAGATAATGTACTCACCCCCTTGTCATCCAAGATGTTCATGTCTGTCTTTCTTCAGTCATAAAGAAATTATGGTTTTTGAGGAAAACATTTCAGGATTTTTCTCCATATAATGGACTGATATGGTGCCCCGATTTTGAACTTCCAAAATGCAGTTTAAACGCGACCTCAAACGATCCCAACTGCGATTGTAAACAATCCCAGCCAAGGAAGAAGGGTCTTATCTAGAGAAATGATCGGTTATTTTAATAAAAATAATACAATTTATATACTTTTTAATGTCAAATGCTTGTCTTGTCTTACTCTGTCTGGACTGTTTTGTTCTGGTTCATGTCAGTTAGTGTATGTGGAAAAACTCCCATCTCATGTTCTCCCTCAACTTCAAAATCGTCCTATATCGCTGTTTTACCTTTTTTGTTAAGGGTGTTTGATCTTCTTTGCATGTTCACTTTGTAAAGACTGTGTCGGTGATGTAGGATGATTTTGAAATGATTTTTGAAGTTGAGGGAGAAAATACGACATACCCTAACTGTCTTGACCCAGAATACACAAGGAGAGTAAGACAAGACGAGCGTTTGAGATTAAAAAGTATTTAAATTGTATTTTTTTAATGAAAATAACCAGTCCGTTTCGCTAGATAAGACCCTTCTTCCTTGGCTGGATCATTTACAACCGCATTTGGGATCGTTTGAAGCCACATTTAAACGGCATTTTGGAAGTTCAAACTCGGGGCACCATATCATAATTTCTTTACGACTGAAGAAAGAAAGACATGAACATCTTGAATAACAAGGGGGTGAGTACATTATCTATATATTTTGCTTCTGGAAGTGGACTTCTCCTTTAATAATATTGAAGAAACACTGTATGATCTCACCGTTTTCGATTTTTAATTTGGCCAGCTGCAGCTGGTTGTCCATCAGCTTGTTCTGGATTTCCCACTCTCTTTCTTTCAGGCGTTGCTTTGCACTATTGAGCTCAGATAAACCAGTTTGAAGAGTTCTGATCATAGATTCCTGTGAAGTGGACGTCACCATTTTGCAAATGTAATTCATAATACTTTCCACAAATGGCACCATCATTGAAAATATAGCAACACTTGTTCCCATCATGGGCGTCACTGCAGGCGTCTGCATCAGCTGTTCGTTCTTGGTGTCGGTGATGCTGTTGATAAACTTTTGTATCTCCGCGTTTTTCTGCTCAATCTTCTTCTCATGATCTTCTATCTCCTTATTAATGTTATGAAGGTTTGCATCCAGCTCTTCGATTATCTTCTGAAGGGTCTCCATCTCACAAGTTTGTTGCTGCTTCTTCTTCTCTGTCTCTTCTTTCTCAGTGATGATGTCACTGGTTGATTTGGCTACGTCGCTGTTATGTTTCTGGTACCTGAACGTGCATCAAATGTTTCCTTTTAATCATTAAACATTTATGCAACTATTTCATTTGGTAACATTTTCTAATTCATAGTCTTACCTCTGCACAATTTCTTTAACGTCCCGTATGATTTCACCGATCCATTCTTTGGCTTTGTCTAGGAATTTCAGGGCTAATTGCGGTTTGTTCTTCTCCGCAGCTACCTTCAGACTGGGCAGCAGTGATTTAACCAGGTTGTCGCTGGTTCCTACACACTGTAAAGTAAAAAGTAAGAGATATACTTTACAAACACAGGACAGAAACAGAGTTTATCAGCTCTCCAGCATTATTCTTGTTGTGCATCATTCGGTTTTCTGTTGATAATCTGGGAGGGACAGATCTGGCTTCGCGTGGCACAACCACACAGGACAGACCATAGAACTTAGGAAACTCAGGGTTTAAACACAAGGAAAATAATCATGCTGTACAGAAACGTGTGGGACTAATCTGAAATTATAGAAACTAACTAGAGAAGAATACAGGAACCAAGGAACCAGACAGGCAACACAGGCACAGGAAATAAAACATAACCAAAACAGGCTATAATCTTGATACCAAATCTGAGTCTGGATTTAAAGGAGAAGTCCACTTCCAGAACAACAATTTACAGATAATGGACTCACCCCTTTGTCATCCAAAATGTTCATGTCTTTCTTTCTTCAGTCGTAAAGAAATTGTGTTTTTTAAGGAAAACATTCCAAGATTTTTCTCCATATAATGGACTGATATGGTGCCCCGATTATGAACTTCCAAAATGTAGTTTAAATGCAGCTTTGAAGGGCTCTACATGATCCCAGCCGAGGAAGAAGGGTCTTATCTAGCGAAACGATCGGTTATTTTCATTAAAAAAATACAATTTTAAATACTTTTTAATCTCAAACGCTCATCTTGTCTTGCTCTCCCTGAACTCTGTGTATTCTGACTCAAGACAGTTAGGGTATGTCGTATTTTCTCCCTCAACTTCAAAAATCATTTCAAAATCATCCTACATCACTGCAGAAGTACCGACACAGTGTTTGCAAAGTGAACATGCAAAGAAGATCAAACACCCTTAACAAAAAAGGTGAAACAGTGATATAGAACATGAGAACATGAGATGGGAGTTTTTCCACATACACTAACTGACATGAACCAGAACAAAACAGTCCAGACAGAGAAAGACAAGACGAGCATTTGACATTAAAAAGTATATAAATTGTATTTTTTTTTAATGAAAATAACCGATCATTTCAGTAGATAAGACCCTTCTTCCTCGGCTGGGATCATTTACAACCGCATTTAAACTGCATTTTTGAAGTTCAAAATCAGGGCACCATATCATAATTTCTTTACAACTGAAAAAGGAAAGACATGAACATCTTGGATGACAAGGGGGTGAGTACATTATCTGTAAATTGTTGTTCTGGAAGAGGACTTCTTTTTTAATATAGCTGTTAATGTAATATATACTTTTAGCAGAACAGCCTCAGAGGATCCAAACAGCAGTTGTGTTTCCACAGCTTGTTTTCTAATCAGACGCTCCAGTTTTGGGAAACTTCCCAGACACAGGTACGACAGATGATAGAGAAGAGCTGTTCGCTCCGCAGATGGAAGAAGCTCCTGGATGAACTCCGGACTACATGCTGTGTCACTGAGGACAAGCTCTGAGAAACAAACAAACATAGTCCTTTTGTTAATGTTTAGGTTAACAACACAGGATTACAAGAATAATGTTATGATTATGCTCAAATTTGAAATGCATGCAGTTGCTGATACATATTGATGATCCACATTCACAGTAATGTCTTTAATATATAAGTTAGGGTTAGGGTTAAGTGCACTTCTTGTAGTTGCTTTGCTGATTGGTGTTTTTGGAATTATTGTACTGTGAAATACAGTCATGTGCAAGCTTGTACAAATATTATTTGCCAGGAATTGAGGCTGTGTTCTATTCTAAAGGGTTCATATGCCCTGATCTCTTCGAAGGGTTTACCCACCAGAGTGACAGTTTTGAAAGGATAAAGGGTGTAGGGGACCAAAAAATGTTTTTCCTTGGAATGCATTTCTGCACCATCTGCTGCACAAAATAAACTTGCACCAAGAATTACAGGAACGTCAGTGCCAATAGCCTCGTGGTTAGCGCGTGGACATATAGCGCCATTGCGCTGTGGGCGACCCGAGTTCGAATCCCAGCTCGTGGACCTTTCCCAATCCCACCCCCTTCTCTCTTTCCCACTTTGCCTCCTGTCAAACTACACTGTCCTATTTAAAAAAAAAAAAAAAAAAAAGCATAAACAAACCAAAAACGAATTATGGGAGCAAAAATTGTCAGATACATAAAAAGGTAGATTTGTCTAATTTGAATCTGACAAGTAAGACTGATTTACCACTTGGTTAACTAGTTCTTAAAGAGGTCATAGGATGCCGATTTTCCACAAGTTGATATGAATCTTTAGGGTCTTAAAACTATACGTCTTGGGTATTCTATAGTCTACCCCAGAGGGTCGTGCAGTGTGAAAACAACTATGATCAGACAACTTTGAAAATCGTGCAGCGTGAACTCGGCATCAGCCGCATTCCTTGTGAAACTTGCTAACTAGCACATTATTAGATTAGGTGATTTTCAAAGATTTATACAAAAAAAAAAAAAAAAAAAAAACAACAACTTATACTAACCTCTTCAGTAGCTGAGACCGGATCACAAATGATTCGCGTAAACATATGCAACATGGTACTTAAGAATAATTTGCAAGTGCCTCTGTGGACTATTGCAGTCGTGCCCATTTGCGTTTGTATAATGTATAAAAACTAATATTATCAGGTTACATACGTTATGCGGTGTAGATGGGCAGCCAAATGTGGCTTTAATGTTTTAAAAATTTTGGCTTTCCAATACAAACAGTCAGAAAATGAAGGAAATGCTAAAGGTTTTGCAACTATTCCAATTCTCCCCTAATGACAATTGCCTGTGTTCTCCACATGCATTTTCTTTAGTAGAAGTAGCTAAACATTTAATATAAAACTTTGACTCAAGTATGTGTTAAGTAGAGTAATTTAGCATGTTAAAACCATATATAGTTTGCGAGCTCTTACACATTATTATATACACAAAAGCATTATTTAATTCTTCATTCTGTAGATATTTTCTTTACATTTGAAGTGGATAATAAAGGGAAAAAAGATAAAAACACCAGAACTTCGGCGTGCTCTAAAATTTCTAACACTCGCAATAACATTGTTTACTACATTACTACATTTTATAAGGAACCAAAAAAAAAAAACAAAAAAAACCCCACAAAACTCTCTCACCTTTGCTATCAGCCATGTTTTTTACGGTGTGTACACTGGTAAAATCTCCTGCAGAAAGATATCTAAAAACAAAAGAGAAAGAAAGGCATGAGAAAGATGATGAAGAAGATGATTATCAAACGCAAACGTTATCCCAACCCTCACTTAAGAAGCAGCAGCACTTCACAAAGTATCTTTGACACACTGTCCTCTTGCAATACCGCACTGACCTAACCCAAAGTTTGTATACAGTTGAACGATTTCTTTTTTAGCCTGCTACTTCCTTTCATTAGGACTGTGACTCGAAATGCATCCTTTTGCCGCTTCTGTAGGTGCGTAAATTTCGCCTGGTTAATGCCCCTATGAGTTCTGAATTAATTTAATCTATTATATTATCTGTGAATTAAGTCATTTCATTGTTCTCTTTCTGTTAATATTAAGTTAAAATAGACAATACATAAATATATAAAAGAATCTGAAAAAAAATATATATATATATATAAATAGTAGGTAAGTTTGGTCACTCACGGTATTTTGTGTTCTCCTGAAGGCTGCCTTCAAACTGGTGGGTCTCACATACAGACGGGCTCAAACAGAAAATCACGGGATTGATAGGAGCAGAGCAACAACACATAATATACTCCATGCCTTCGAGACGTCATTGTCTCAAAATAAAATTTCACGGAGACAACAGTACAAGGAATGATGATCTGATCAAAGTGATCTCACTTTGAAACTGAAACTGCAGAGTCGGGGTATTTCCACAATAAAAAGCTCTACAATTTTAGTTTCAAAAAGTCGAAATAAAGTCGAAATACTAGAAGAGTAAAGTCGTAATATTTCAGGAATAAAGTCGAAATGCTACGAGAGTAAAGTCGATATATTATGAGAATGAAGTCGAAATATTTTAGGAATAATGTCGAAATACTACGAGAGTAAAGTCGAAATATTACGAGAATAAAGTCGAAATATTTTGAGAACAAAGTCAAAATATGCGGAGAATACAGTCAAAATCTTTTGAAATTTTAAATCGTAAAAAATTAAAGTTATAATATTTTGAGAGTACAGCTGACATTGCGCATGTAAATGGATTGAGAGCACCAGGAGAAATTTGATTGAGAGCGCTGGGAGAAACTGAAAGGTCGCCGGAATTCATCTGAATCGTTGCGTCCGATCGGCTGCGTATATATAATATATATAAGGTATATATATATCTTTTTATAATCTGAAGAACCTTCTTTGGCCACAAAGAACCTTTTGTGAAACAGAAAGGTTCTTCAGAGGTTAAAGGTTCTTTATGGAAACATTTAGACATTTAGAAGGTTCTTCTATGGCATCGTGAAGCACCTCTATTTTTAAGAGTGTATGCTTGGAAATAATATTTCATGTCTTCGATTGCATTCGCTATTTGTGGTGCGCCAGCCCTCTAATAGCAATAGCTTAAGCTTTGTGCTTTTGGATCTTTTAAAATAAAACGAAGTCTCAGCTTTCCAAATCAGTTTTATAGCGAAACTTCGTGTCTTACAATAATTCGTTTTCCAAGCTCTTTAATGTGGCGTGACAGATCACTGTATTCATATGAATCATTTCATTGAATTATACAGTTTTCCCTGTGAAAATTTCGCCACCTACTCCGCAAAAAACGTCTGTGGTGTCCAGCCTTTCATTCCTATAATATAGAAAATAATTGGACATAATATTTAACATCTGCCATTTATCGTAGCGCGCCATGCCAATCATCGCAATGATTTTGTGCTTTATTGCTTTTAATATAACACAGCTCGGCTTTCAAATTCTGCCAGTTTTATCACGTAATACAAATTCTAAATGTGTTTATAGCAAGGTATACAAGTGAAGAAACATAAAGGCATGCAAAAAGCAGTATGACTTAATGAAACGAATGTCTCGTTATTATAATCGGAAAGATGATTGACTCACATGCAGCTTAAACTGACGCTAATACAACGATCTGTCACGCCACATTAAATAGTGTGAAACATATTATTGTAAGACATATTGATTGTATTTCGCTATAAAACAGACCCGGAATTTAATTTTACTGTATCTGTATGAACCCTGGTAAAGTTTTTATAAGTTTTGTCTTTGTTTCATAAGTTTTCAAAGTTTGCTGTTTTTGTCCTTTTTAGTAGGTTTTCTATCCTCAACCAAATTTTTGCACATAAAAATAAAAAAATATATATATAATAATAAAAAATCGCATTCACTCATCATTGGTCTAATGAAAGCATTCAAACATTGAGGTTAATAATAGTCACTTAATACTGGTTTATCAGCCCTTTTTTTTAGACATTCAGTTACAGAAAGGAGGAAGTGTGCAATCGCTGACGTTCACAAAAGTAGAGAAGCTGCATGATGGCCAATAACATCTTCAGCGTTCAGGCGAGTCAGGCCTACAAGTTCCTGGAGATCAGTCCTTCATCTCTTGCATTGGTGGGCCACTTTCAAACTTTCACAGTTCAGTACTGGTCAGCTGGCCCTTCTCTGGGTCACTAACATCACTATTCTGATCTGTGAAATCTTTCACAGTTCAGTACTGGTCAGCTGGTGAACTGTGAAAGATTTCACAGATCAGAATAGTGATGTAATTGAATCAGTGAAGGGTTAACTGTCCAAAATTGCTCTGTGAAATTTGTCACAAATCAGAATAGTACATAAGGGCACAGGAAGGATCAACTGACAAAACATAAACTGTGAAACATTTCCTTGTACGTGAAACGTTCATTAGAGACGTATATGATTTATCTAAGGGCTTGGAAAACCGTTATTCACTGGAACAGCACCGTGTGACATTATGATAGAAGAAAAAGAGAGCAGAGCATAAAGAAACACTGTTACGCAATAAATGGCGATTGAGAAAGTTTTCACAAATCGAGTTTGACTTAAAAACAATGTTTTTGTATTCGAGCAGTCTGCGTGTTTAATGGTAAAATACGTTAAACATGACGAGCGCCTATTTTTCACATTCCTTACTATAGCGGACTTACCAAGAGGGTTACGGACAAGAGCTTTGCTGTGAAAAAATTCACAGATCAAGCTGGTTAAGATGACACTGGTTTCAGTCTGCTAAGTTTCCAACTTTCGGAGCTATAAGCATTATAAAATTAAGAGTCGCATCGAAAAAAAAACTGATTTCGGCCAAAAGGCACAGCATCACCAGAATTCACAAATCATGGAGAACGACATTCGGGATTATTTGCATGTTTATGACAGCGCGCTGTGTATTTATAGCCAAAGGAAATTCGAATATCAAGCCGCAAACTTCTTTACTGCGGTCCCTCACCGACTAATTTCTGGAACCAGTCTGGTTAATACGCTTTTATTGTATAACTATATACAATTCTTCTGGTCTTCAGTGATGCGAGGACAACGTTTGAGTGTCTGAGCCAAAGCAGAGTCAATTCATAAAAGAACAACGTATATTTAAAAGTACACGTCCAGTTTTGGGTGAGGAAGTAAATCCAGCATGTAGATTCATGAGGATGATGAATGTGTTTTCACTTCAGTTAAGCCTTGAAGTCTCTTTAAAGTGTTTTTCTTCATTGAATTTGTACAATTCATTTGTACAAGACTGTGCCCCAGCCTGACCCCCCCATTTAAAATGCTCCAGACACGACCCTGTGCCTTTGTGAACGTCAGCGATTGCACACTTCCTCCTTTCTGTAACTGAATGTCTAAAAAAAAAAAGGGCTGATAAACCAGTATAAAGTGACTATTATTAATCTCAATGTTTGACCTGCTTCATATGAAATAAAACTGCTTTCCTTAGAAATGGCCTGTTGTTGCATCCGGGGCTATGGGCAAAAATGGATTAAAATCGATTCATATCGCACCCATTGTAAAAGAAGAATTTTAAGCACATTACACAGAGTCTTACACAATGTCTACACCTGACACGACAGCGACACGACAAAATAAAAAAAAACTTATTAAGAACAAGACATTTTTAGCGTCGCGCCGCATCCACTGACTATAATGGATTCATATTGTGTGTTGCGTCTCTCGCGTGCGTTGTATACGGTGTTAATCTAACAAGTACACTTTAAATCATGCTTTTTCTGTGATATTAAACAACACGATTACATTGGAGTTAAATCTATATGACAAATCGCACATTATTTCCAATAACTGTGGTAAATAAAACCAGGATTGCAAAACATTAAGTTATATTTTCAATATATAAAACAGGGATAAGGACATATTTTCTCCTTAATGAGAATGTTCGTGCAAACTTACTTTAAAATAACAAGCTTGACCAGTGACACTATTACTTATGACTTTTAAAACCAGGTCAAAAGACAATTGTACATTTTACTGCCGTTAAAAACTCTCAACAGTAGATATATTTGTACGTCGCAAACGATGCTTAATGATCACACTGACGGTAGGGATGGGTAGATCGAAGCATTGCTCTAAATGAAGCTGTCACGTGATCTTTGAAAACAAGCTTCGTTACCTCACTGACACGTCACGCCAGTCTCAAATACAAAGCGTGTCAATTGCGCTGTCCCATACCCGCTATTCATTAAGCTGGCTTGAGAAAGCCAACTTACTGAAATGCTATTTAAACTTACAGTTATTATTCTTCTTCTGAGACTAAAATTATCAACTCTAACTCCTCCTAGAGCTTTAACTCTACAAACTCCAAACTCAGCCCAGATCTTCAGACTGATCTGACCGGGTGTGTTGTATCTTTTCTAACTGATCGGACTTACGATTTTCCTAAAACTGACGTTTAAA
>CM070030.1:891849-912336 GCA_036247105.1 Cirrhinus mrigala
ATCTATTAGGGCTGTCAAACGATTAATCGCATACAAAATAAAAGTTTGAGTTTGCCTAATATAAGTGTGTGTGCTGTGTGTAATTATTATGTATATATAAATACACACAAATTAATGTATATTTTTAGGATAAATATGTTATTTTTGTACAAATTATTTTATTTTAAATTATATAAAAATTATAATTAATACATATACGTGTAAATATTTCTTAAATATATACATGAATGTTTTTTTATTTATATATACATAATAATTACACACAGAACACACACATATATTAGGCAAACTCAAACTTTTATTTTGTATGCGATTAATCGCGATTAATCGTTTGACAGCCCTACTATCTATCTATCTATCTATCTATCTATCTATCTATCTATCTATCATCTAACCATTACTATCTATCTATCAATCTGTCTATCTATCTATCTATCTATCTATCTATCTATCTATCTATCATCCAACCATTACTATCTATCTATCTATCTATCTATCTATCTATCTATCTATCTATCTATCTATCATCCAACCATTACTATCTATCTATCTATCATCTAACCATTACTATCTATCTTTCTATCTATCTATCTATCATCCAACCATTACTATCTATCTATCTATCTATCATCTATCTATCTATCATCCAACCATTACTATCTATCTATCTATCTATCTATCAAGTCAAGTCAAGTCAAGTCAAGTCAAGTCAAGTCAAGTCACCTTTATTTATATACCGCCTTTAACAATACAGAATTGTGACAAGGCGGCTGTACAGTATTAAATAGGAAACAGTACATCAACAATGCCAAAGGCAACAGTAAACACTCACATTTTAGGCAAAGGTAGTTAATCAAAAACAATAAAATAAAATGCAATATTGTGTTAAGAGAAAGTTTCCCCAACTAAGCAAGCCAGAGGCGACAGCGGCAAGGAACCAAAACTCCATCGGTGACAAATGGAGAAAAAAACCTTGGGAGAAACCAGGCTCAGTCGGGGGGTCAGTTCTCCTCTGGCCAAAGTTCCCGTGGTCTTGTGCCGACAGCCGTCTAGGTGACGAGGTCTTCACTGTGGATCCGTCTCTGGGGCTCATCTAGTTGATGTGGACTCCGCTGACATTCAGGGCTGTAGAGGTCCTCTCTAGGTGCCGATCCACCGTCTGGGCTGGGTTCGGACTGGATCCGGGGGACTGCAGTGATCATCTGATCTGGATACGGACTGGATCTGGTGGTTAATGTGACCTCGGAATAAGAGAGAAACAGACTAATATTAGCGTAGATGCCATTCTTCTGACGATGCACATCGGGTACATCGGGTGTTATGGGAAGTGTTCCCGGTTCCTGTTGACCTAATTAGTGCAGCCTAACAATCCTTTAACGGATTTGAATTATAAGAATATGTTGATATGTTATGTGTAAGCAAGGTTAAAGAGATGGGTCTTTAATCTAGATTTAAACTGACAGAGTGTGTCTGCGTCCCGAACATTGTAGGGTAGATTGTTCCAGAGTTTGGGCGCTAGATAAGAAAATGATCTCCCGCCCGCGGTTGATTTTGATATTCTCGGTATTATCAAATTTGCCAATGTTTTTCCGTTTTTTGATTATTCAGATGCTTTGTTAGATGTACTAGTCGGAGGAGCAGCGATCCTACTCAAACGCGCGCTCAGGCGCAAACGAGGGAAACGCACCGGCGCCCTGGTTAAGCTCCGCCACCGCGGCTTCCGAACAGCACTTCCTAGTATACATCTAGCGAATCTCCGTTCCCTTCCTAACAAAATGGACGAACTTCTTCTCCTCAACCGTATAAACAAGGACTTTTCAAAATCTGCTGCATTGTGCTTCACTGAAACCTGGTTAAGTGAAAGAATTCCGGACAACGGACTACATATTTCGGGCTTTCAGCTGTTCAGATCGGACCGCAGCGCAGAGTTAACGGGGAAAACGAGAGGTGGTGGATTATGTTTCTACATAAATGAAGGTTGGTGTTCAGATGTAACAACTCTGAAAAAGATGTGTTCTCCTAATTTAGAGGCGCTCTTCATAAACTATAAACCATTCTATTCGCCCCGTGAGTTTTCCTCTTTCATTCTCGTGAATGTGTACGTTCCTCCGGACGCGTGTGTGAGCGCCGCGATGCAGCAGCTGGCTGAACAAATTACTGATACGGAGCAACGCTACCCAGACTCTCCTTTAATTATTCTGGGGGATTTTAACAAAGCAAACCTTTCCCGTGAACTGCCAAAATACAGACAGCACGTTAAATGTCCCACCAGAGACAGTAATATATTAGATCACTGTTGCACAACAATTAAAGATGCATATCACTCTGTCCCACGGGCAGCTTTGGGGCTCTCTGATCACTGTTTGGTTCATCTTATACCAACCTACAGGCAGAAACTGAAAGCAGCTAAACCTGTATTAAGGACTGTTAAAAGATGGACTAATGAAGCAGAGCAGGATTTACAAGCCTGTTTCGAATGGACTGATTGGAGTGTTTTTGAAGCTGCCACCACCAATCTGGATGAGCTCACGGAGACTGTAACTTCATATATCAGTTTCTGTGAGGATATATGCATCCCCACCAGGACATTCTTATCATTCAATAATGATAAACCATGGTTTACAGGGAAACTCAAACAGCTTCGTCATGCCAAAGAGGACGCTTACAGATGTGGGGATAAAATCTTGTATAACCAGGCCAGGAACAGACTAACAAAGGAGATCAGAGTGGCTAAAAAGAACTACTCTGAGAAACTGAAAAAAGAGCTTTCAGCAAACGATCCACCGTCAGTATGGACTGGTCTGAAGAACATCACTATGTACAAGAAACCACCCCCACAGTCTGTGGAGAATCAACAACTGGCTGACGATCTGAATGTGTTCTACTGCCGGTTTGAAAAGCCCAGACTCACACCTGACTCCCGCTCTGATCTGCACTTCACCCATTCACCCACCCCCCCTGCAACTCCCCTCCCTCCCTCCCCCACCACTCAACCTGTGCTGGAGGTCTGTGTAGAGGATGTCAACCGAGTCCTTAGGAAGCAGAAACCTAGGAAAGCTTCTGGCCCAGACAGTGTTTCACCTGCCTGTTTTAAGGTCTGCGCTGACCAACTGGCTCCTGTCTTCACACAGATCTTTAACAGATCACTGGAGCTGTGCTTAGTTCCCAACTGCCTCAAACGTTCCACCATCATTCCAGTCCCCAAAAAGCCCAAAATCACTGGACTTAATGACTACAGACCTGTCACTCTCACGTCTGTGGTCATGAAGGCATTCGAGAAACTGGTCCTGGCCTATCTGAAAGACATCACTGGACCCTTGCTGGATTCTTTTCAGTTTGCCTACAGAGCAAACAGGTCTGTGGATGATGCAGTCAACATGGCACTGCATTACATCCTGCAACACCTTGACAGAACTGGGAATTATGCAAGGATCTTGTTTGTGGACTTCAGTTCGGCCTTCAATACCATCATGCCTGACCTTCTCTCAGACAAACTGACACAGCTCTCTGTGCCCACCTCCATCTGTCAGTGGATTACCAGCTTCTTGACAGACAGGCAGCAGCTAGTGAGGTTGGGTAAACTCACATCCAGGACTATCACAACCAGGACTGGTGCCCCACAGGGTTGCGTTCTCTCCCCACTGCTCTTCTCTCTCTACACAAATGACTGCACTTCAAAGGACCCCTCTGTCAAGCTCCTGAAGTTTGCGGACGATACTACAGTCATCGGCCTCATCAAGGATGGAGACGAGTCTGCTTACAGACAGGAGGTTGATCAGCTGGCTGTCTGGTGCAGTCTTAACAACCTGGAGCTAAACACTCTTAAAACAGTGGAGATGATCATAGACTTCAGGAGGAACCCCCCTGCTCTCCCCCCACTCATCATCATGGACAGCACTGTGGCTATAGTAGAGTCATTCAGATTCCTGGGTACCAACATCTCTCAGGACCTGAAGTGGGACAATCACATTGACTCTATTGTGAAAAAAGCCCAGCAGAGGCTATATTTCCTCCGCCAGCTGAGGAAGTTCAACCTGCCACAAGACCTGCTAAAACAGTTCTACTCGGCCATCATTGAGTCTGTCCTGTGTTCCTCTATTACTGTTTGGTTTGGTTCAGCTACCAAAACAGACATCAGAAGACTACAACGGACAGTCAGGGCTGCTGAGAGGATTATTGGTATCCCTCTACCCAACCTCCATGATCTTTACACCTCCAGAGTCAGGAAAAGGGCTAAAAAAATCACTATGGACTCCTCACACCCAGCCCACTCTCTCTTTGAACTGTTGCCCTCTGGCCGACGCTACAGAGCGCTATGCACCAAAACAGCCAGACACAAGAACAGTTTTTTCCCCCAAGCCATATCCCACCTGAACCACACTTAACACACCTCAGTACTGGTCATGTGTATTTGCTTAACAAAACTTTTGTATATAGCGCATATGCACATTCATAGTTCTGTCTATGGACATCTTTTTTTTTTTTTTTTTTTTGCTTTCTGTATATTCTTATTACCACTGTTATTTATAATTTATTGTATATTCTTTTTTAATATTAGTGTTTATTATTACCTTAACTTTATGTATGTCTGCACTATGTTTGTATTTTCTGTACTGGAAGCTCCTAACACCAAGACCAATTCCTCGTGTGTGAACACACTTGGCAATAAAGCTCTTTCTGATTCTGATTCTGATTCTGATCTATCTATTATCTAACCATTACTATCTATCTATCTATCTATCTATCATCCAACCATTACTATCTATCTATCTATCACTAGCCAAGCCTAGCTTGCTAATCATGCTAGTAACAAACTAATCATGCTAATATCATGCTAACAACAGGCTAATAATGCTAAACACGTTAGCAACTTGCTAATAATGCTAACAACATGCTAGTAACTTGGTAATCATGCTAGAAACATGCTAGTAACTTGCTAATCATGTTAGAATCATGGTAACAACATGCTAGTAACTTGTTACTCATGCTAACAACATGCTAGTAACATGCAAATCATGGTAGAAACATGCTAGTAACATGTTAAACATACTAGAACCATGCTAACAACATGCTAGTAACATTCTAATCATGCTAGAAACATGCTAGCAACATGCAAATCATGCTAGTAACTTGCTAATCATGTTAGAAACATGCTAGTAACTTGTTAATCATGTTAATATCATGCTAACAACATGCTAATTAGGTTAAAACAATGCTAGCAACTTGCTAACTATGCTAGAAACATGCTAGTAACATACTAATCATAATAGAAACATGTTAACAACTTGCTGATTATGCTAGCAAGTTGTTAATCATGCTTATATCATGCTAACAACATGCTAATTATGTTAAAAACATGCTAGTAACATGCTAGAATCATGTTAACATGCTAATAACATGTTAATCAAGCTAGAATAATGCTAACAACATGCTAGTAACTTGTTAATCATGCTAATATTATCTATCTATCAATCTATCTATATCTATTCTTTAAAACTACTGAAAACCTTCTGACTTCTAGCTTTTCAAACTTTCTGCTTAGCTTTCTCGAGCCAGCTTCAAAGTTTGTCTTGATGAACTTTTTTATCTAGTTTAGTGTTATAATTTTATCGGTCATCATGCATTTGTGTGTATGTTTTTTTTTTTTTTTAACGTGGTGTATCGTTGTTACTTAAAGTACTACTATTAAAAAACAATGACGTGTGATTGAATTTCTTCTGTCTGAATGAAAATTAAAACACCTTGGTAAAAGAACCAAAGTCCTTCCTCAACCACAAACATTTTTGCTGTATGTGTATATATATATCACCTGATGTGTGTACACCTTCAAACAGGTAAGAAAGGGCAATAATCTTTTCTTTTGTAATGAGATCATTATTTTAATTATTTCGGTGCTTCTGCGTCTCCTTACATGGGGTCATGTGTTAAAATGGAAGCGTATCCGTTCAAATGAGTTAGAACAGTCGGCTGCTGCATTAGCACAGCTGCTAACATTAGCCTAAGCTAACTTCTAACTGTTGTAGGGGGCGGTCGTGGCCTAATGGTTAGGGAGTCGGGCTTGTAACCGAAAGATTGCGGGTTCGAGTCCCAGGTCCGGCAGGGATTGCAGGTGGGGAGAGTGAATAACCAGCGCTCTCTCCACCCTCAATACCATGACTGAGGTGAGTCCTTCGAGCAAGGCACCGTTCCCCCAACTGCTCCCCGGGCGCCGCAGCGATAGCAATATGGCTGCCCACTGCTCCGGGTGTGTGTTCACGTGTGTGTGTGTGTTTGATCACTTCTCACTACTGCGTGTGTGCACTTGTGCACCATACTTGGCCACACGTCACGTCCTTTCCTTTCCTTTCCTTTCCTTCCTTTCCTTGTAGTTTTGAAATAGATAAATAAATAAAACCGTTTTAATCATGTTCACGTGGCTGAAGACAGCTTTACAAATCAACCAACCCAGTATCGCGTTAAGCGCAATCATTGTAAAAGTCCGCACATTTACCATATTTTTACCATAGTAACTGTTGTCTGACCATATTATGTGTTGCCAATGCACAGTAACCACAACACTTACCATGGTTTTACCACTGTAACTGTAGTTTTACTGTGGTATTTGTAGTTAAAGCACATAACCACACTGTTTACCATGGTTTTTACCTCAGTAACCATGGTTTTACTGTGGTATTTGTTTTTAAAGCACAATAACCACAGCGCTTACCATGGTTTTACCACTGTAAACATAGTTTTACCAGTAACTGTGATTTTACTATACTATTTGTAAAGCACAGTTACTAGAATGCCTGCCACCTTTTTTTTTTTTTTTCTCTTTCTGTGGTCCATCATGACATTTTTATAATCTCATAATTTTGACAAATTCTGTCAGAAAGCTGCTAAAATTAACAGGGAACTTGAACTCGAAGCTCCCAGTGCTGATCTTGAAGAAGCTGTCAAGGAGGCTGAACAAGTCCTTCAGTGATTCAACCTTTCACAGTAATGTTGAAGACATTTAGCTAGAACTGATTTGCTTTAAGGCACACATCCTTATTTTATCTGTTAATAATAACTTTCCTTACAGTCGTTCCTCTTAAATATTTTGGTTACAGATTCTTTTTAGCACATTGTCTCAACATGTATATGTTTCTCTTTGTTTCAGCTGAAAGGGAAGACCAAAGGAGGCCAGTCATGGGATCTGAATTGGGCCATATTGTGCATTTATGGAAAAGACCAAAGGCAAACATTTCCAAAGGTATGTCAATGTCGGTCTGAGCATCTTGACTGAACTGTAGTTCAGTCACATTTTGCACAGCTTGCTCCACGGCCCCATCAGAAAGAACCACCAACAAAGTGTCATGTCGAACGCATTCATACAATTAACAGCAAATTTATATCATATTGTTCAAGCGTACTTGTACAAATTACTACGACTTTCACTCGTACTTTTGTCATTGCCTGAACTCTCATGCTAATTTTGCCATTGTAAGTAGTCAGTGTTTGTATCATAAAGTTGTAGATATCAGCGCAGATGGAATCTTCGTCTGTACGGAATCCCTGAACAATCTGATGAAAACATAAAGCAGAAAGTTTCCAACCTCTGTGCTGCAGTTGTTCCTGATTCAAGTGTGGCGATTCAAGATGACATCGACATTGTGCATCGTCTGGGAAAGCTGGACAACAGGCCGAGACCAGTGATTATTTGTTTCGTGAAAAGATCTACGCGGGATCTGGTGTGGCAGCAGGCAAAACACTCCGGGTACCTCAGGAACCACAAACTGAGATTCACCGAAGATTTGACTCAGGCAGACAGGATGCTAAGGATGAAACTCTGGCCGTTGGTGGAAGTTGCAAGAAAGGAAAGGAAGAGAGCGTTCTTTGTCGGCGGACGGGCGTTTGTTGATGGGAAAGCCGTTTGATCCTTTGACTATAATTCTAGTAAATCTTTATGGGTACAACTCTAAACGTGAAAATGATGACTTATTTGATACATTAGAAATTGAAACAAACTGTTTATCTAAATTCCCAAATTCACTTCTTTTAATTGGAGGTGATTTTAATATTACTTTAGACAATTCCCTTGACAGATGGCCTCCTCGTGCTCCGACTTCTTCCAATACCAGGCTTAAAACCTTTAGGCAGAAATTTGATATAAAAGACTTTTGGAGGGAGAAATTCCCTAATTTAAAATCCTTTACATGGAACAATAAGGCATGTACTGCCATGTCTCGTATTGATTATTGGCTAGCTTCTTGTAGCTTACAGAAAGAAAACATTTTAATTAATATTCTTCCTATGCCTCTGACAGACCATAAAGCAGTTTCTATTAATGTTAGCCTTCAGTCTTTTCAGACTGGTCCAGAATCACTAACTGTGTCCAAAGGAAAGAAGAAACTGTGAATGAATACACTGTAAGGTTTTGTCAGACTGCTGTAACTTACAGTGGAATAGTTGAGGATCCTGAAAGTGTGCTAGATGACAAGGGACCCCTAGTCCGCATCTGGTCAGATGGCCTTGTAGCTGAGTACAGAAAAGCCTTGGCATTCCTAGATCTAACTTGGTCTAACAAAACTCTCAGAAGTAACCTAGACATGTTAGCTATTTGGGAAAGAGACTCTGATGTCAAAGCAAGAGTAAAGATTGCAGCAGCATCCTTTCAGGTCAACACAAAGAACCAACAGAAACGTCCTAAGAGGGAGGGCAATTGTCATTACTGTGGTAAACTTGGACACTGGATGAAAGAGTGTAGGAAAAACAAAAAGTATGTAAGAGAAATGAACAGTGTAAATCAGCTCCTACTCAGTTTGCTTGCAACTCTGAAGCAGACCCTCCCCACTACACCAAACTCGTGGGGCAGCTTGCTGAGGTGCTAACTGTTAGGGCTGTGAGTTCTTAATTACCCCAGTAATCTACAACAAAGATGAAAAGATTCTTGTAAATAGAACAAAAGGAAGTTAACTTCCTCCCACTGGGTTAAGTACACTCACAGTCTTCAAAGCTATACTACAGCACACTCCAGTCACTCACCTATCCTCTATGAGTTATGATGTTTGCTATGACTGATGTTTCAGTAGAGGATGGAGTGATTGCACAGTTAAGTTCACACACCAACTACAGGGACAGACTAGGACACACAGGCCAGTGAGGAGCCCAGGGAAGAACCGAAGTGCAACAGGCCTCGGGGGCCAACCCGGTGGTGAAGATTTCCTCATAGGTTTTTCCCCTCATCAGTTTGTCCCCACCTCACTGCTCCATAGGTGTCAAATGACTTAAGACTAGGTCAACAAAATCACTATACGATCACTAGACTTAAAACCACTATACGATCAACAGAAGTCTAAAGATGTCTATGCATGAATACTGCTGGTCTGCTGTTTCTGTGTTTTCTTGTGTTGCAGGTATGTGTACATGCCATGATGTCTTCAAAAGCAGCATCCTGGAGTAAAGCATCACCTCAGACATCCATGAACAAGCTCCATGAGGACGAAGAGTCATCTGAGTGAATCTACGTGGGAAATGGACTACAGAAAACTACAGACTTCACAGCTATTCAGGCGTCATGGACTTCAGGACTTCCACTCTTATACTACATGGTTTCTCATTTTGAAATCAGAAGTTAAGCGATACATAAAATCTATTTACAATCTGACAAACAAG
Organism: Cirrhinus mrigala; assembly: GCA_036247105.1. Classification (NCBI taxonomy): domain Eukaryota; kingdom Metazoa; phylum Chordata; class Actinopteri; order Cypriniformes; family Cyprinidae; genus Cirrhinus; species Cirrhinus mrigala. The sequence goes on from CM070030.1 coordinate 901,486, forward strand.
AAAGCTGTTAAATGTATTAATGTATGTAAACATTTTCATGTTTTTATGTAATTTTATTTCTTATTTTATTTTATTTTATTACTATTATTTATTTATTTATTTTTTTTTTTTTATAATTCATTGTAATTTTGTATTTCCTTTTCTTTGTGTTCACCTCCTGGCTACTGTAAAATTCAGAATTTGAATGACTCAATAAAAAAAAAAAAAAAATTTGTACGCATCTGCTCTCCACAGAAGTTAATGGGAAGGCTTGACGCGTCATATGCATGTGAAATTGGACTTTGCCGTATGTATTACACGCAATTGGAAAGTGTAAAGCCGTGTTATTTATATGCAGATTGATGAGAACGGGTTGAAATATATGAATGGTGAAATTTGCTAATTTTGTGGTCTTCTTCTGGTTATTTATTTTATGATTAAAGTATATCCAGTATACTTTGGGTTGATTTAACTTCTTATATTTGACCCAATGACCTCTTGAATATGTTGTTAATTTCTTTATGTGCAAAATTTTTCATTCACAAGCAAAAGTGGCTTAAATCTCCTTCTCCCCCTAAAAAGTTAAATTTAACTCTCTGGTTTCATCCCTCAGGGTTATAGAAAACAAAAAAGTATATTTTTTTGCAATATGATGATTATTCAAATATATTTAACCTTGTCAGTGTGCTTTTTTCAGTGTATATAAACTGATATTAATTAACTAATTATTTAATTTATTTATTTATTTATTTTCATTATGTTTGTTTGTTGTTTAGGATACAACCATCTTTCCCTGATCTTGTAAATAATTATAATTTCTGCAATAAAAACAAAAACAGGCAAGAGTGACAGGTGCACTAACACCTCATAGCATCAGTGACTCCACAACCCTACATAATATGGTTTATTTTAGTGTTTGCAATATCTGCACAAAGGAGACGTGAGGTAGCTGCTTGAACATTTCACTGCCTTTGAAGAAGAAATACTCAAAATTGGTAAGTGTTACTACTTAAAAATTAAGATTAGCCCAGAATGAATTACATCGCTAGCCCACCCCAACCCTTACAATAACAATGATAAATGCTGATCAATACTTAATTATACTTTTTTTTTTATTATTTATTTATTTATTTATTTTTACCGAAAATGACATTTTAGTAAAACAAGCTAAAATCAGTTTGTTTCTTCATATTGCATAGCTAGTCAACATTTGAAGTGGTTCAAAAAAAGTGAATCAAAGTTTTTCTAAGACAAAACGGGTGTTATTTTGGTTTTAGGACTATTTTGATGAAAGGTTTTGATCCACTTCAAATGTTGACTGCTGTATAAATGTTTTCAGTCAGGCTGAAATGGTGACAAATCAATGTTTTTAACCCTAAACTGCAGGCTTGGTGAATCCAGAAACTGCATGTGGGCACATTTTACCCACAATTCCTTTAGCTTTGAACTGCCAAAAAAGCTCTAGACAACATGAAAGTTATCAGTTGTATGTAAGGGGATATATATATATATATATATGTATATTTCGGTTAGAAAATCAGGAGTGGAGATTCTTGATGATGAGCATTTATTTTCTATCTTGAATTTTCATCCGAGGTATGCATCTGTGATATCGTAAGGAATGGTCTACAAAAGGAAATAAAGAGAAATAAATTATATTTTATATTAATGAAAATAACCGATGGTTTCGCTAGATGAGACCCTTCTTCCTCAGCTGGGATCGTCTACAACCGCATTTGTGATCGTTTGAAGCTGCATTTAAACTGCATTTTGGAAGTTCAAAATCGGGGCACCATATCAGTCCATTATATGAAGAAAAATGCTGAAATGTTTTCCTTAAAAATCACAATTTCTTTACGAATGAAGAAAGCAAGACATGAACATCTTGGATGACAAGGGGGTGAGTACATTATCTGTAAATCTTTGTTCTGGAAGTGGACTTCTCCTTTAAAATATAACATGGATTCTGGGTTTGCTCATTTACTTCTCTATCTGGTGTCACAGGTCAGATTCCCTGTGTTTCTCACCTTGATGAGGTCCAGATGTGCCTGTCCCGAATCCAGCAAATTCTGGTTCAGCTCCAGAAATTCTGGGAGAAAGTGGGTTCTCTGCTGGATACGCTGAAGCAAAGGAACTTCGCTGGAGAGAACTGGATCGAGGAGCTCACTGATCTAAAGGAACAGTTCCTGGAGTCCATTGATGAAGCTAAAAAGGTAAACAACAATGATAATGTTTGACCTTTCTGAAGTTCTTGGCCAAACTGTGTCCATCCCTGTTCAAAACAAATTTAACATTAGTCGTCAAACCCTTCAGGAACAAGATGCAAAAGTTTCACAACGGAAAAACTTCAGAAAGCTCAAACATCATCATTGTTGTCTACCTCTTTAGCTGCATCAAAAGACTCCAGAAACTGTTCCTTTAGATCAGCGAGATCAGCGAGCCCTATGGGAGCAAAAATTGACCATCAGTCATCATTCTGAAGGACCCTTTAAAGATTTCAGCACTTCGATTTGAAACAACCCTTCAATATGGCAGCCATGACTGTTCTAGGTCAAACTAGTTCTTAAAGAGGTCATAGGATGCCGATTTTCCACAAGTTGATATGAATCTTTAGGGTCTTAAAACTATACGAGTAACAATTCTTGGGTATTCTAATGTCTTTGCCACAGCTGAATGCAACCCCAGATGGTCATGCAGTGTGAAAACAACGTTGATCAGACAACTATTGAAATTACTATTGCTGAAATCCTGCGGGCACTTAAGTGCGAAGCATCTGGCTTTTAGTTTCGATTCGAGCCATTTGCATAGCTATAGACTTCCGGCTTAAGTAAGTAGGTGGGTCCAGTGACTGTGAACTATATATACTGTTTGGTCACTCTCAAACTTTGGGAGAAGCGACTCCAGTCCACAGAGAAAGCAGCAGCGGCAGCACATAAGTGGTTGCTTAATACATTAGTTCCATAGGTGCTGTTTAAATTATTAAGTACTGCTAGAAAGTATTTTTTCGTTCTCTACCTATTTGCATTGTTGATGTTTTGTTTTAATTAGCAGTTTTGATTGCACTTATTGAAATTACTATTGCTCAATTCCTGCGGGCACTTAAGTGCGAAGCACCTCGCTTTTAGTTTCGATTCAAGACATTTGCATAGCTATAGACTTTGGGCTTGAGTAAGTAGGCGGGTTCAGCTGTTATCACTCCAGTATCATTTGCTTGTGTATTTATCCATTATCTGCTAGCTGATGCAGAAGCGTCAGCGGAAGCGTTCAGCCGTCGTGTTCAGCCTCCTTGTGTGAAGACAGACGAGGGTAAAGACCTGTGTCTTTTTCCTGCGCAACTTTAACCGAGCAGCGAAACCGACAACGCACTTAGGTACTCCTCTTACTTTCCCTTCATACACTCCCTTCTTGCCCTCTCTTTCCACCTCTATCATGTGTTTTCAGTACATTCCGGTTGTCTGCACACAACGCTCTAACAACACACGCAGACGTCAACGCAATCTTACTAACCTCCGCCCTATCGTCATTTCCTCCACTGAAACTTTCTCGTTTACTGTCAACAAAGCAGGTTTCATTTCAGCTTTTTCCACACAATTGACACTTAGTATCTTGGGCTTGACTGAGACCTGGATTCGTCCAGAAGACTCAGCAACCCCTGCTGCTCTGTCTATTAACTTCTCTTTCTCTCACACCCCTCATCACACTGGGAGGGGTGGGGGTACTGGAATACTCATTTCTAACAAATGGAAATTCTCGAACCACTCTCTGCTATGCAATTATAACTCTTTAGAATCTCATGCAATTACGGTAACCTTCAGACGAAACCTACGCTCCCTTTCACCCTCCCATCTTTCCTCTGCAGTGTCCTCCTCTCTTCCCTCTACAACCCTTTTCTCATCTCTAGAGGTTAATGCAGTTACTGACACCTTATGCTCTACTTTAACTTCTTGCCTAGACGCTATATGTCCTCTCTCTTCCAGGCCAGCACGGGCCACCCCTACTAACCCCTGGTTATCCGATGCTCTCCGCGAACATCGGTCCAAACCTAGGGTAGCAGAGAGAAAATGGTGCAAATCTAAAGATCCATCTAACTTGAGTATGTATCAGTCTTTGCTTTCATCCTTCTCTGCTCAAGTCCATACTGCCAAATCCTCATACTTCCACAACAAGATCAACAATGCTCCAGACACACGTAACCTCTTCAAAACATTCAGTTCGCTTCTCTGCCCTCCCACACCACCTCCCACCACTTCTATAACAGCCGATGATTTCGCCACAGTCTTTACTGACAAAACTACAACTACCAGCAGCCAGTTCTTGGCTCCACACGTACAGGAACTAATACCGACAACATCCACGGCTAACACCCCACTCTTCTCCTTCTGTCCCCTCTCTGAGGCAGAAGTATCCAAACTTCTCCTCTCCAGCCATCCTACAACATGCCCACTAGATCCTATCCCCTCTCACCTTCTCCAAGCAATCTCTCCTACACTCTTACCAGCACTTACACACATCATCAACACATCTCTCCTCACAGGCACTTTCCCCACTGCATTCAAGCAGGCTCGGGTAACCCCACTGCTCAAAAAACCTACATTAAACACTTCACTTATAGATAACTATAGACCGATCTCTCTCCTTCCTTTCATAGCAAAAACACTTGAACAAGTTGTTTTTAACCTGGTATCACTATTTCTCTCACAGAACAGTTCATTGGATGCTAACCAGTCAGGTTTCAGGAGTGGCCACTCAAATGAGACTGCACTTCTGTCAGTCACTGAAGCCTTGCGGATTGCAAAAGCTGATTTCAGATCATCAGTACTCATTTTGCTGGATCTTTCTGCTGCTTTTGACACTGTGAATCATCAGATCCTCAGCGGTTGCACGCTTAGAGTTTGAGCTCCGTCGAGTTAATTTCTTATTGTCTGTTTTTCAATTCAAAATCAATTTTATACACAATCATTCTTGTTTCTTATAACGTGTGAATATACCCCCTATTGTATTCTACAACTAAAACATCCGGATTGCTTTGTTATCACTAGTTTTGTTTTGATTTCCGGAGTCGCTAGCTTATAGCCCGTTAGCAGCACCAACGTGGTTGCCGCTAATCCTGCTTGCATTGTTTACACACTGCTTACACACATTTCCATTGTTTACTCACTGTTACTTGCTTTAATGGCGAATTTGTGTCCACCTTTGAGTGCAGGTGAGGACACGTTCGAGCTGCACTCGTTGCAGCTCGAGCTGGAGGCCGTGGAGAAGCAGATCCAGGAGCTGTTGGTGCGGCAGACGGAGCTGAGAGAGCGGAGGGCCGCTCTGGAATCCTCCCGGGTGAGTATACAGCGTGATACTAACACTCTGACCACCTCTACTCCGTGTGCTTCTCTGCCCAGGTCCCGTGCACCCTGGACGCGATCTTCCCAGATGTCCTTCACTCCGGCGCCGGGACACCACGGAACCTGGGTGCAGCAGCAGCGGAAGACGCGAGCCAGGCCCCGGCCGAGGACCTCGCCCCCTCCGCCGCCTCCGGTCTTCGAGATCTCCACCCGGAACCGCTTCGCTCCCCTCCGCGAGACGGAACGCGACGCTGTGATCGTCGGAGACTCCATTGTCTGGTACGTACGTGCTACTTTAGCTAAAGGTAAAGTCCACACCCACTGTTTTCCTGGTGCTCGCGTTCTCGATGTTTCTGCGCAGATACCCGCGATCCTGAAGGACGGCGAGAGCGTCGGCGCGATCGTCCTGCACGCGGGGGTGAACGACACCAGGCTGCGGCAGACGGAGGTTCTGAAGAGGGACTTCAGCAGCCTGATCGAGACGGTTCGCAGCACGTCGCCCGCGACGAGGATCATCGTGTCAGGACCACTTCCCACGTATCGACGTGGGCACGAAAGGTTCAGTAGACTTCTTGCTCTAAATGAATGGTTATTGACATGGTGTAAAGAACAGAAACTGCTCTTTGTTAATAATTGGAATCTTTTCTGGGAGCGTCCTAGGCTTTTCCGTGCTGATGGCCTGCACCCCAGCAGAGTCGGAGCGGAGCTGCTGTCGGACAACATCTCCAGGACGCTACGCTCCATTTGACTAGTGAGTACATTCTTATATGATTGCTACGATGGCTTTTGTTCTGAACGCTTAAATGATAGTAGTTGCACTGTCCAATCTATAAAGACTGTGTCTGTTCCTCGAATAGTGAGGTCAAAACGTAAATTTAATGTAGGATCTAGAAAAAATCTGATCGTAATTAAACCAGAAAAAAGCAAAATACACGAACAGAAACCATTTTTAAAGCTTGGGCTCCTAAACATTAGATCACTTGCACCCAAAGCAGTTATTGTGAATGAAATGATCACAGATAATAGTTTTGATGTACTCTGCTTAACTGAAACCTGGCTAAAACCTAATGATTATATTAGTCTAAATGAGTCTACTCCACCAAACTACTACTATAAGCATGAGCCCCGTCAGAGTGGTCGTGGTGGTGGTGTTGCAACAATATATAGTGATATTTTCAATGTTACTCAGAAAGCAGGATACAGGTTTAATTCATTTGAAATACTTTTGCTTAATGTTTCTCTGCCAGATATGCAAAAGAAATCTCTCCTATCTCTTGTTTTAGCTACTGTGTATAGACCGCCAGGGCCATATACAGATTTCCTAAAAGAATTTGCAGAATTCCTTTCGGAACTATTGGTTAATTTTGATAAAGTGCTAATTGTCGGAGATTTTAACATTCACGTTGATAATACAAATGATGCGTTAGGACTTGCGTTTACTGACCTAATAAACTCTTTTGGAGTTAAGCAAAATGTCACTGGGCCCACTCATCGTTTTAATCATACGCTAGATTTAATTATATCGCATGGAATTGATCTTACTGATATAGATATCGTACCTCAAAGTGATGATGTTTCTGACCATTTCCTTGTATCGTGCATGCTGCGTATCACTGATATTAACTGTAGGGCTCCGCGTTATCGTCTTGGCAGAACTATTGTTCCAGCCACCAAAGATAGATTCACAAATAACCTGCCTGATTTATCTCAACTGCTCTGTGTACCCCTTAATACACAGGATCTAGACAAAATGACTAGCAATATGGGCACCATCTTCTCCGATACGTTAGAAGCTGTTGCCCCCATCAAATTGAAAAAAGTTAGAGAAAAACGTATTGCACCATGGTACAATAGTAATAACCAATCCCTCAAAAAAGAAACTCGCAATCTTGAGCGCAAATGGAGAAAAACTAACTTGGAAGTTTTTAGAATTGCATGGAAAAACTGTATGTCCAGATACAGACAGGCTTTAAAAGCTGCTAGGGCTGAGCATTTCCGCGAACTCATAGAAAATAACCAAAACAATCCAAGGTTTTTATTTAGCACAGTGGCTAGATTAACAAATAACCAGACACCACCTGAGCTAAATATTCCTTTACAGTTTAATAGCAATGACTTTATGAATTTCTTCACTGATAAAATAGATAACATCAGAAATACAATAGCCAATGTAGATTATACTGCATCTAATATGTCAACTTCTTTCGTCGCACCCAAAGAAAAACTGCAGTACTTTACCGCTATAGGACAGGAAGAGTTAAATAAACTCATCACTGTGTCTAAACCAACAACATGCCTATTAGATCCCGTACCCACTAAATTACTAAAAGAATTGTTACCTGTGGCAGAAGAACCGCTTCTCAATATTATCAACTCATCGTTATCTTTAGGTCACGTCCCTAAACCATTCAAGCTGGCGGTTATTAAGCCTCTTATTAAGAAACCACAGCTAGACCCTAGTGAACTGGCAAATTATAGACCCATTTCTAATCTTCCATTTATGTCTAAAATTTTAGAGAAAGTTATATGTGCTCAACTGTGCTCATTCTTGCAAAAAAATGATATCTATGAAGAATTTCAGTCAGGCTTCAGGCCCCATCACAGCACAGAAACTGCACTTGTTAAAATCACTAATGACTTGCTTCTTGCGTCAGACCAAGGCTGCATCTCACTGCTAGTTTTACTTGATCTTAGTGCTGCGTTTGACACTATAGATCATGACATACTAATAGATCGACTACAAAATTATGCAGGTATCCAAGGGCAGGCTTTAAAATGGTTTAGATCCTACCTGTCTGATCGCTACCACTTTGTTTATTTAAATGGGGAGTCATCTCAGTTATCACCAGTGAAGTATGGAGTGCCACAAGGATCTGTTCTAGGTCCTCTACTATTTTCAATATACATGCTGCCCCTTGGTAATATTATTAGAAAACACGGGATTAATTTCCATTGTTATGCTGATGATACTCAACTATATATCTCAACAAGACCAGATAAAACTTCTGAATTATCAAAGTTAACAGAGTGCGTTAAAAATGTAAAAGATTGGATGACCAACAATTTTCTGCTATTAAATTCAGATAAGACAGAGATATTACTTATTGGACCTAAAAACAATACACAGAATCTTTTGACTTACAATTTACAACTAGACGGATGTACTGTTACTTCCACTACAGTCAAAAGCCTGGGTGTTATATTAGACAGCAACTTGTCTTTTGAAAATCATATTTCTCATGTTACAAAAACAGCATTCTTCCATCTTAGAAACATTGCCAAGCTGCGAAACATGTTACCTGTTTCTGATGCAGAAAAGCTAGTTCACGCATTCATGACCTCTAGACTGGACTATTGTAATGCACTATTAGGTGGTTGTCCTGCATCTTCAATAAACAAGCTACAGATAGTCCAAAATGCAGCTGCTAGAGTCCTTACCAGGTCAAGAAAATATGATCATATTACCCCAATTTTAAAGTCTCTGCACTGGCTGCCTATTAGATTCCGCATCAGCTACAAAATAGCACTTCTTACCTATAAGGCACTTAACGGTTTAGCTCCTGCGTACCTAACTAGTCTTCTACCACGCTACAATCCATCACGCTCCCTAAGGTCACAAAACTCTAGACTGTTGGTAGTACCTAGGATAGCAAAGTCCACTAAAGGAGGTAGAGCTTTTTCACATTTGGCACCCAAACTCTGGAACAGCCTTCCTGATAACGTTCGGGGTTCAGACACACTCTCTCGGTTTAAATCTAGATTAAAGACACATCTTTTTAGCCAAGCATTCAAATAATGCATCTCATAAACTTTTTCTGCAGCTATATCTGATCAAATGTTCATTTTAATCTTTTAGCTCTGGTTTAACAAACCTTCCTTTTCTTAGTTTGAACAGCAGCTACGCTAATTATGTTCCTATTTGTTCTCTGTTTTTGCCATGGGATTGACATCCCATGGTAACTAGGAATTCACAAGCTCCAGTGTGGATCCAGAACACTTAAGAAGAGATGATGCCAACCCCACAGAGGACTTCAGATGATGCCAACCCTGAAAACATACAGCACTACCGAATTCTGCTACTAATTTATAGTGTTCTTTGTCTGTTTGATTACGTCATTAATTGATCTTTACCACACATCTCTACCATATGTACATCAAGCTACTACTACATATATTGTAAAAATGTCAATTTGGTGTAAAGCTGCTTTGCAACGATATGTATCGTGAAAAGCGCTATACAAATAAATTTGAATTGAATTTGAATCCTCCTGTCCACCCTCTCATCACTGGGCATCACAGGGATTCCACTTCGCTGGTTTGAATCCTATCTCACAGGTAGGTCTTTCAGGGTGGCCTGGGGAGGGATTTCCAAAGCACATCATCTGGTCACCAGGGTTCCTCAGGGATCAGTTCTTGGACCCCTCCTCTTCTCCATATACACTACATCACTGGGGCCCATTATACAAGCACATGGCTTCTCCTACCACTGCTGTGCTGATGACACACAGCTCTATCTTTCATTTTAACCAGATGATCCAACGTTAGCTGCACGGATCTCAGGCTGCTTGGTGGACATCTCGGAGTGGATAAAAGAATATCACCTACAGCTCAACCTGGCAAAGACTGAGCTCCTTGTCTTCCCTGCCACTCCGACTCTACAGCATGACTTCACCATCCAGTTAGGTTCATCAACAATTACTCCATCAAGTTCTGCCAGAAATCTTGGTGTAATCTTTGATGACCAGCTGACTTTCAAAGACCATATAGCTAAAACTGCTCGATCTTGCAGGTTTGCATTACACAACATCAGAAAGATCAGGCCCTTTCTAACAGAGCAGGCCACACAACTTCATCATTTCTAGGCTGGACTACTGCAGTGCTCTTCTAGCTGGTCTTCTGTAGCAATTTAGCTCAAAGGGAAATGTATATAAATAATTAAAATTAATTATGATTAATTACAATTATTTATATCAGCTGCCAGTAGTAACTGTAGTAGAATTAATTGCCCATCAACTAATCTGTTCGCCCAGCGAACATTTAGTATAATTTTTATATCAGCTCTAAGAAATGATATTTTCTTGGCCACAGAAAATAACTTTCTTAAAGTACCATTGCATTAGAGCATGTAGCTCGAATCGGAATCGTAAAGGGACATTAATTTGCAAGGCAGAATCAGAATCAACACTCATGTAATTTATGCACAATAGTTTATTAACGAAGGACTAACACATAACTAATCTAAACAAACAAACATGAAATCACTCATACATGGGGGAAGGGTCAGTGAGAAGCAGTTAGAGAGAGACAAGAAAATGAAGCTATGAAAAGAGTCAGTTAACCACCTGAGTGAGTGGTTGGAGCAGTGGTGGTTTTGGAATTATGATCACATTCTTCCGGGTCTGAAGAGTGATGAACTCCAAAGATGTTCTGACTCGATGGTGACTGGGAGTTTCGTCCCATGTGAAAAGTGAAGAAGAACCAAAAGCTGAGACGGACCCAGCTGAAGTCCTGTGATCTTTGGGGAATGGAAAGTCAAGGT
>CM070030.1:912836-920336 GCA_036247105.1 Cirrhinus mrigala
GCAAAACAAACCAATTAACAGATCAACCAGAAAACAAAACAACAAACAAACAGACCGCTTATCGGAGGCTGACTTGCATCAAGACGCGCACGAAGCTCGCGGGATACAGTGCTTCATAAAAGGTAGCTGAACAGAGCTTCGAAACGAGTGCGAGTCATGCTCTCAGCCGAGCCAGGAATTCACTGTTCTGAACACACGCTGGAAACAGAACACGCAACACCATCTTGATTCCCCCTCATATCCAATTCAGCGCTCACTAAACAGGCCACAGGTGTAACAGGGCGGAGCTCAACCTCGAGAAGACAGGAGATAACCAAATTAATACAAAGAAAACGTATACAAACACAAAATGAGGACGAAGTAACTTTGACCGTAACACCTCCCCCCTAAAAACAGAAACAGTTTTGTTATTTTCCCCTTAAACTTTTAAAAGGGTAAAGAGGAAAAACTGCTTCTGAGAAGAACAAAATTAACACCGTGATAAAGCATCCGCCACCACATTTTCAGATCCCTTTTTGTGTTGGATTTTCAAATTGTATGGCTGCACCATTAGTGCCCATCGCATCAAGCGTTGGTTGTGATTGTACATTTTACTCAAAAAAACTAACGGGTTATGGTCCGTGTAGACCGTAACAGGAAACATACTGCCCCCTACATAAACATCAAAGTGTCTTAATGCCAATAAAAGTGATAACGTTTCTTTCTCAATGGTCGAATAGTTTAACTGGTGACGGTTAAACTTAACAGAGAAATACGAAACAGGATGGAGTAACCCGTCAGCACCCTCCTGTAGAAGGACAGCTCCCCCTCCAACGGCACTAGCATCAACCTCCAATTGAAACGCATGGGATACCTCTGGAGCAGAGAGAACAGGAGCACTACAAAGAAGAGATTTGGCAGACAAAAATGCCTGGTGGCAGTCATTAGTCCAATTAAAATCAACTTTCGGACTACACAGTCTTGTCAATGGTGCAACGACACTTGAGAAATTCTTGCAAAAACAACGGTAGTATCCCACCATACCAAGGAACCTACGCAGTTCTCGCCTCGTAGTAGGGATCGGATATTCGAGGACAGCAGCGATTTTTGCGTCCAACGGTCTTACTTGACCGTTCCCCACCTGTTTCCCTAGGTAAGTAACCGAAGCTTTAGCAAATTCGCACTTTTTAAGATTCAATGTAAGGGACGCAGCGGATAAACGACGGAACACTTCATATAGAGACAGCAAATGCTCATCCCAAGTAGCCGAAAAGATGACTACATCATCTAAATAAATATTACAATTCGGAACATCACCTAAAACTAAAGACATCAAGCGCTGAAATGTCGCGGGCGCGTTCCGTAAACCGAATGCCATACGCGTATATTGAAGAAATGAATCTGGTGTAACAAACGCGGATATCTCAGACGCACGTTCTGTTAATGGCACTTGCCAATAACCTTTTAAAAGATCCAATTTCGTAATATACTTTGCGGTACCAAGACTATCAATACAATCGTCGATACGCGGCAGAGGGAAAGCATCTGGTACGGTGACGGAATTAACCTTTCTAAAATCAGTGCAGAAACGAAAAGACCCATCGGCCTTTGGCACTAAAACACAGGGGGAACTCCAAGGGCTACTGCTAGGAACCGCAAAGCCATTTTCCAGAAGATACGTCACTTCATGCTTCATTGCTTCTCTTTTACTTACTGGACAACGGTAGGCATGTTGTTTAATAGGCAATGTGCTACCGACATTAATGTCATGCGTGATAACAGAAGTACCGGGAGGAACGTCGTTGAACAGGTTAGGAAAACTATTCAACAATTTCTGTATGTCCTGCTGCTGTTCAGTGGACAAATAAGAAAGTTGAGAGGGGAGTGTTAATAAAGCCTCAGAGTTTTTCAGACAACCGCCACTTAAGACTTCCATCGACACATTTAATCCATCATCGATGTCCTGCGTAGGCAAAATATGAGTAAGCAATGAAACGCGCTCTCTTGCTTCAGTCGCTAAATCACATACGGAAACATTGGTAGTCTCCCCCTCATCCATTACATCACGAGATACATACCGCTTTAGCATGTTTACGTGACATAAGCGAGTTTTTCTTCGCCGTTCTGGAGTATGGATTATATAACCAGTCTCACCTACTTTACTTTGAATCACGTAGGGACCGGAAAATCGCGCCGTGAATGCCGACCCAGGAGCAGGAATTAATACCAGAACTTTCTCTCCTGGCAGAAAGTTACGCACAACTGCTTTTTGATCATAACAACGTTTCATTTTCATTTGAGAAAGAGAAAGAGCTTCTTTAGCAAAAGTGCAAACTTTACGCGCCCGTTCGCGAATACGAGAGACTAGATCAATTACATTAGTCTTCTCGGAAGGGCTTGTACAGAGAAGTTCCTCTTTTAACATTTTCAAAGGACCGCGAACATTATGGCCAAAGACCAATTCTGAAGGGCTAAACCCTAGCGAGTCCTGTCGCGCTTCACGCACAGCAAATAACACAAAGGGAACTCCATCGTCCCATTCGTTCCCGGTCTCGATGCAGTATTTACGGAGTACAGATTTCAAAGTTTGATGCCAGCGTTCCAGAGCCCCTTGGGATTCTGGATGTTGTGCACTAGACACAACGTGAGAAACTCCTAGCGCTTTTAACGAACTGCGGAATACTCGAGACATGAAATTTGAACCTTGATCTGTTTGAACAGTTCTTGGTAACCCAAAGGTCGTGAAGAATTTCGTGAGAGCTTTCGTGACAGACTTAGCAGTTATATTCCTTAAAGGAATTGCTTCTGGAAAACGAGTGGACACGCACATAATCGTCAACAAATATTGACACCCAGACTTAGCACGAGGGAGTGGTCCCACACAATCCACCAAAACGCGTTCAAAGGGTTCTCCCACAGCAGGTATCGGACAGAGAGGGGCAGGTGGCACAACCTGATTTGGCTTTCCTCCCATCTGACAGACATGACAGGTTTTACAATACTTAGCAACATCGGTTCTTAACCCTGGCCAAAAGAAATACTGGAGCACCCGATTATAGGTTTTATTAATCCCCAGGTGTCCAGACCAAGGATGATCATGAGCCAAGTTTAATACAGACTGTCGGAATTTTGAAGGAACCACAATTTGATGTACCACATCCCACTCATCTGCCTGCTCGGTGCTCAATGTTCTACCCCATTTGCGCATTAACACGGAGTCTTTCCAATAAAAATTGTGATTACACAGCGTCAGTGAACCTTTTTCAGCACTCACACGACATTTCTCCAAAGTTGGATCACTTTTCTGCGCATCAATCAAGGCTTTGCGTGAAATTGACATATCAGTGACAAGATTAAAACTAACAGAAGGATGAGGATTCGATGTAGCCGCATCCACCGATTCTGGAGAAGATTCATTCCCTAGAATATCTGAAAAGATTGAATCATTAAGACAATGTTCTTGGGAATCACATTTTGCTTGGGCTCGAGTTGTCACGGCGCTACTCGAAAACACATCTGGCAAAGTTTCAACAAATGCATCAGGCTGCATTTCAGCCACAGGAAGATTCGTCACTTGTACAGCGGGCAAGACTTTACCGCCAGCAATATCATTCCCCATGATGAAATCTACTCCCTTCACAGGTAAAGAGGGACGAACTGCAACCTCAAAACACCCAGATGCCAATTCAGAAGTTACCCATACTCGATGAAGAGGAACGGTTACGTACCCCATTTCAATACCCTGTACAATAGTGCTGGTTTCGCACGCAGAGTTCTTACAAAAATCCAAAGTGCTCGCTAAAATAAAAGACTGCGATCCTCCAGTGTCACGTAAAATTCGAACAGGTTTTCTACCATTATTTCCATTAGTCAATGAAACACATCCATCGAACACAAAAGGCTGAAAACACAAATCAGGTGCAGAAATAGTAAGAGGTGAAGGTAATGTTTGTACTAAAACGGAACCTCGAGCCTGAACAGACAATGATTCTTGTCGCTCTTGTTTTCGTTTTAGACAACGACATTCTGCCTTCACATGCCCGATTTTATGACAATAGGAACACTCCTTACGCGATTTTAGAGTGGAAGGAACCCATTTGGTTTTATGATCGGAGAAACTGTCATTGTCTAACGGTACATCATTGTCACTCACACGCTTAAACACCGTCTTGTGCAACAACGTATACTCATCTGCTAACACAGCAGCTTGTTGCACAGTATTGACTTTTTGTTCGTTTAGATACAACGCAGTACGTTCAGTGACACAGTTTTTAAATTCCTCAATCAACATAAGCTCCCTCAATGAATTAAAGTCCGTAACCTTACACGCTTTTACCCAGCGATCAAACAATATGCCCTTTTCACGAGCAAACTCGACGTAAGTTTGAGACGCTAACTTCTTCGTGTTACGAAAACGTTGCCGGTAATGCTCAGGAACTAACTCATACGCCCGTAAAATGGCAATTTTCACCGCCTCATATTGAACGCTCTCTTCCAGCGAAAGAGACGCACATACTTCTTGTGCCTTACCTGTCAGTTTACATTGTAACATTAAAGCCCAAACCTCATTTGGCCACTTCAAAGCGCTCGCAATACGTTCAAAAGCTTGAAAATACGCTTCAATTTCTTTTTCACGGAAAACCGGAACAAGAGCAATATTTTTGGCCACATCAAAAGGAGTTAACGGAACAGTTACAGACTCGGACTCATTACCAGCCAGCACAGAATTACTAGAAGCAATACCCAAATTTGACGGTCCAACAGCGATCTCAGAGCCACCATTCAAATTAGCAGAGGTTTTAAGAATCGATTGTTTAGGTGGATCACGAGCAGCTTGTAACTCCAACTGCTTCAATCGCACTTTTGTATCAGCATCAATTCGGTACATTTCGATCTGATGTTTTAAATCGTCTTGTCTTGCTTGAGCACGGTCTTGAGTCTCCAATTGTAAACGAGCTAACCGGAGCTTTAAACGCCAATCAGTACGGAACTCAGGCGATGCCTCTGAAGAAAGTGAAACAGGCTCAAATTTAGGCATGGAAAAAGGTGGACCTACCTCCCCACCAGGGACAGTAACTGGAGTAACTTGATCACCGACAGGCCCTCGTGAAGGTGAACTTTCCGCAAAGTCAACAGCTAGTTCAGCTGCCGGCGTAGAAACAGCCTCCATAGCAGAAAATACTCCTCTATCAATCAAAGCAGACATTAAACAAGCTTTTATCTCAGCTTTACGTTGTGTTTTAGAAATCGAAATTTCATAGTGTTGGGCAATCAGAACTAAATCATTTTTCCGACATACCTCTAACCCCTCAACACTAGGTTGATCTATAAACTGATTTAAATCAAATGTTGCCATAATAAAACAAAACGAATGAGTAAATAATCAGTAAAAAATCCACACACACTCCGGTCCTACCTACCCAGAAAACTAACTACATCTAGCTAGTCTTCAGAGGGTACCGATTGAGAGATTGCTCTCTCCCCCGGAATACCTCCAAACACAACAAACTAAAATAATAAACAAAAACAATAAACAGCAAACCGTAGTCAGAGCTGGCGCTAAGCACAGCCCTGCCGGCTTACTCTAACTAACCGGAGAATGCGTGGCCATTTGGACATGTAAGTTAATTACAACGAATTATCGGGAAACAACAATAACTAAACATTAAAACAAAGTTATTGTGATCCCGGACGAGCCCCCATTTATGTTACGAACCCCGTTTTAAAATGCTCGTAGGGAAGGGGTTAAGCAACATAACAAGGACACGGGAGACCACAGATATCAATTCAGCTTTTTATTAACAGATCTAGTCGGCTCACGTGACACTTTTAGCAACAGGCAACATGCACATTTAATCGTTAGTTTAAAAAACACAACACGAAGGAATAAACATAGCAAAACAAACCAATTAACAGATCAACCAGAAAACAAAACAACAAACAAACAGACCGCTTATCGGAGGCTGACTTGCATCAAGACGCGCACGAAGCTCGCGGGATACAGTGCTTCATAAAAGGTAGCTGAACAGAGCTTCGAAACGAGTGCGAGTCATGCTCTCAGCCGAGCCAGGAATTCACTGTTCTGAACACACGCTGGAAACAGAACACGCAACACCATCTTGATTCCCCCTCATATCCAATTCAGCGCTCACTAAACAGGCCACAGGTGTAACAGGGCGGAGCTCAACCTCGAGAAGACAGGAGATAACCAAATTAATACAAAGAAAACGTATACAAACACAAAATAAGGACGAAGTAACTTTGACCGTAACATAACTCATATGCACATCATGAAAGGATTATGATTATTATTATTATTAAGACATATATCAAGAATATCTTCAAAATCCTACACTTTTATGAAATTTTATTAAGTGTATTTCCAAATTAATGCATAAACAAGGCAAATAATATATTTATAAATATATATATAGAAAATATATATTTTGTCTGATTTCACAGCTTTTTTTCCTTTATAATAAAACATTCCTAAATGAAATTAACATTTTAATTAAAATAATTAAAATTACAATTAAAATTAATAGTAATTATTATTATATTATTATTATAGCATACATCAAGAACGTCTTAATCCTACATTTTTATATAATATTTTTAGCATTTTTCTTTGTAATAAATTATATTCCTAAATGAAATTAACACAAAAATGAGGCAAAAAATAAAGGAATAACATGAGAAAATAGAGGCAAATAATGCATACACGCCAGTAGATAATCTCACGAAGAAAACACATTATAGAATAATAATAATCATTATTATTATTATTATTATTATTATTATTATTATTATTATTATTATTATTATTATAGCATGTATCAAGAACGTCTTAATCCACATTTTTATATAATATGTTTAGCATTTTTCTTTGTAATAAATTATATTCCTAAATGAAATTAACACAAAAATGAGGCAAAAAAATAAAGGAATAATATGAGAAAATAGAGGCAAATGATGCATACGTGTCAGTAGATCATTTAATAAAGAAAACACAGAATAACAATAATAATAATAATTATTATTATTATTATTATTATTATTATTATTATTATTATTATAGCATATATCAAGAATGTCTTCACAATCCTACATTTTTATATAATTTTTTTTAGTATTTTTCTTTGTAATAAAGCATATTCCTAAATGAAATTAACACAAAAATGAGGCAAAAATAAAGGAATAACATGAGAAAATAGAGGCAAATGATGCATACATGTCAGTAGATCTTTTAATAAAGAGAAAACATAATAATAATAATATTTATTATTATTATAATTATAATTATAATTATTATTATTATTATTATTATTATTATTATTATTATTATTATTATTATTATTATTATTATAGCATATATCAAGAATGTCTTCACAATCCTACATTTTTATATATTTTTTTAAAATATTTTTCTTTGTAATAAAACATATTCCTAAATGAAATGAACCCAAAAATGTAGCAAAAAAAAAGAAATAACATGAGAAAATAGTCAAATAAAGTATACAA